>JABFPD010000497.1:0-11314 GCA_022817545.1 Cremastobaeus sp. ZL-2020 | reverse complement strand
GTGTTGCGGAATTCTTCCATAAGTACTGGCCAGGTGATTCTCTGATCGTCGCTTTTATTCTCTGTTTTTGGCCTTTTATCAATATATTTGCATCATCATTAGAAAAAGTGTTACTCATACTTCATTTCCTGCATCACAATAATCTCGATGCAAACAATCACTGGCGTGACTAGCTCAATCCGCTCGGTGGAATAAACGAGTTCGTGTTTATTAGGTTCAACGTGTTCGCGCGCCTCGAATGAGTAACTTTAATTATTGCAATTGGAACAATTGTTTCGCGTCAGGAATGAACAGCGACCGGCCAGAAATTGCAAAAGTTTAATTGGCAATATCTCAGCGTCCTTTTGATTTCTGCAACAGACAATTAGCGATTATGTGTTAATGGACTCGAAATCGATGATAGATCGTTTAATGGAAATCAAGCCGTAATTAACAGGCGGAATTGATTAAAAAAGGAAAATTTTCTAATAAAATGCGATCGCTAAAATAATACAATTTTCCTTGCACTTTTCACCCTTTCCATCCATATTGGAAAAATGCCAAAGCGCCGTAGAAACTGTGTCACCGTGAAGAATTGCGAATATAAAATAACTTGCGCGAAATTTGTTTAAATAATTTTCAATATAAAATGCGATAAGTTTCATACCATGGTTCAAAACGGTTTTAATTAAACCGGATTGAAAAAATGGCGGGAATTTCAATTTTTTATTATCCGCCGTAATTGTGATGAAGAATTTGCGCTATTTTTATTCCGATAAACTGCGGGAGACTAATTAAACGAGATTCGCTGCGAGATTAAAGAAGTGAGGTCGATTTGAATGAAATTTAAAAGCGGATTAATAGATTTGTTGACTCAAAAAGTGAAGTTCAATGTCAGGGCCAATGGCAGCACATAAAACGTCGAAAGAAGCAGACATAACTCAGGATCGTTATGCAAAGGCCAGTTGAAAATCAGGAAGAAATTACGAGGAAGGTTCAAAATGACGCAACCGCGTTTTATCGCAGTCGCCTTTGATTTTTGCGATGCTTGTTTTCGCGAGGTTTCAATTCCGTTGCTTATTCGACACCGCGTCGTTTTTTCGAACGAAAACGTGGAGTTGGTTGCAGGCTGCAATTTCATCTAGGAAACGGATGATTATCACATTTCTCGAAACTTTCAAAATGTTTCGATAAGTAGCCATTACGGATAGGGCAAAACAATTATCGCGATAATATCGCCGGGGAAGCGGTGCACTGGTATTGACTTTTTCTAGAATCTCAACCACAAGACATATTGCGGAATATAATTACCATAAACATTACACGCAACTGCAGAGGCATATTCGTAACAAATTAGCGATTCGATTAAAGCTAACCGCTTCGGTGTTAACGAAGATTCCAGCCGTGGAAAAGAAAGAGCTAAAAAGCTCTATTATACTGTCGGTGTTTTCTAACGAGATAGGTCAGGAATAGGTTACAAATTGCGACAAGCGACGAATCCGCGGGAAAACGCTCGTAAAACACTTATAAATCAATTAAATCATTCCATCGTTAATATAAATCCAGATAAAGTTTGAAAGTGAAATGGCCATTCAAATTGTTTTTAAATCTGTTCAAATTTCCCGCCAAAAATGCCACGAAATTTGAATTTACTATAATGGACGACTTTTAATTATATTTCAAATCACAAGGCGAAGAAAAACAAACATTTTAAATATTTTACGCATTTATTCGAATTTTATTCCATTTCCCGCCAAAATTTGGTACGAATTTTTAATTTACTGTATTAAACAACTTTTAATTATATTCCAAATCACAAGACGAAGAAAAGCGGAAATTGTTTATATTTTTCACTTTTTTCGAAATTTATTATATTTCTCGCCAAAATTTAACACGAATTTTGAATTTAGTATAATAAAAACAATTTTAATTATATTTATTTTTTTTAGTCACATGACTAAAAAAAGCGAGAATTTTAAATATTTTTCATAGTTTTTTCCAATTTTATTCCACCAAAATTTGGCGCGTAATTTGAATTCAAATATAAAAAAAAGTTTGTATTACATTCAAAATTTTCAGAAAAAAATTTAAATATCGAAAAAAAAATTTAATAAGTATTGTGCGTAAGTGCGAACGTTTTAAGAATTTGCCCCATGTATAATATAAATGACCATTTTCCGCCAATAAATTACAACCTTTATGTACACGCGCAATTGATCTCTCTTCCGAGGTGTGTTGCGACTATTTTTACTATTTTCTGAGCTCCTTTGCGGAAACCAGCAGCTTCACCTTGGCCGGATCAAGATGTGCATAACTCATCAACATGGACACCAATATCAAGAAATCGAGTCAATCACAATTAATAACAAACTGTTGATTGGTTTTTGTTTCGTCAATTCCCCTTTCCGCGAGCGCGGGCAAAGTTCGCCTCGCGCTAATCTCCGACATGGAACAATCATGTATTATTTAACAATATTTGCATTGAGTAACCAACAAAGTTGAGAATTTATTTGTCAAACAAACGCACTGACACTCGTTTCAAATTTACCGCTTAAATCATAGCGGGAATTCCGGCTCCGAATAAACGAGCAAGCATCCAGCGAGTCTTATTTCTGCATGAATATTCAGGGCCTCGAATGAATATTGTTTTAATTGCGAAAGGGAAGAAACGAAACGATTTGTTTCAAATCTCGCGCGTTAAATCTGGCGGCAATTTGAATTTTTGTAACGACTCTTGTTCGGTTCCATGTAATCTATTTCTTTAATGAGAAGCATATTTAACGGAGTGTTCTACCTGAGGAGCTTTTTCTATTAAGAATCGAAGAAAACGCGAGACCTGTTTCTGACGACTCGTTTGTGTTTTTTCAGAGCATAGCGAATGTGATGCGGCAAGCCAACACGCTGACTCGATGGGGTCTGAATCTCCTGATAGCGCAAACCAATACGCAGCCACTCGTAAAAATGACCGCGAAAGAATTTATGTTTGGATATCAATCGACTCTAGTCACGTTGGGGAATCATCTTATGCCCACTTGGATCAAGTTCGACAAGTTGGGATTAATCGATCGGGTACTTTTCCATTTTAATTAATTTGCTATTTCAATTAATTCAATCTTCTAACGACAAATAAACAAAATTCGCATTTTTCTTCTTCGCAAATATAATTACCAATTTACATGACTGATAAAATAATTTAAATTTGAATTTCCCGCTTCAATTAGAGCGGGAAATTTAATTTAATAAAATCATTTAAAAATCCGAATTTTAAATTTCCCGCTTCAATCAGAGCGGGAAATTTAATTTATATGTTAATATATCTTTTAATGATGCTCAATAATGAAAAATGAATTTCTTGATTAATTTATTCATTGTAAATAAACAAATGAAACAGTGAATTCAACTAATTCTTATTTTAAATATCCCGGTTGAATTGACGCGGGATTTTCAAACTTTGATTTGCAAATGTGTTCGTGTTTTCAATTAAAGTAATTGCCGAGTACAAGGCACCAAAGCTATTTATTTCAAGACTGGCGAAATAGCTCGACGCGTCTAGCATGAGGTGACGAAATGTTCGCATTTCTAATGTATCGTGCGAAACTTGCATATTTGCAGATGTACGACTTTGACGGTGATTACGAAACTGTTTACACGGGAGAGAGTGATGTACGTCTGACTGGTCTCATAGACAAGTACAATGGCAACGTGAATCTGCCTCAATGGTCTGGAAAATGTGCAAACGTTAATGGAGCTAGTGACGGCGCCAAATTTCCAAGTTACATAGAGCCCAATGATACACTCCTCTTTTTCAGAAAAAGTCTTTGTCGCAGCGCTCGAATGGTAATTTTCGATTCATTGAACTTGCTTTTCCCGGCCAGCGTGTGGATATGTTTATCAACTTTATACATTTACTTTATGTGTTTGTTCTTTCAGGTGAGAAACGGCGAGAAAGAAATTGGAGGACTCTACACGTATAAGTACAAATTCATGGACAATGAACTGGACAATGGAGCAGTTAATCCGGAGAACAAATGTTTCTGTCGCAACGGCAGGTGTTTACAATCTGGACTGATAGACGTGACCGACTGTTACTATGGTAAAAACTTTTAACTCGATTTTGTCGTTATAGAATGTACGATTCGTACTATCAATTTGAATTGCACAAATTTAACTCAAATTTCCCGCCCAAATTGATTTTTCATTTTTTTGAATATTTAAATTTTAATTGAATTTAAACTCGCATTTAGTTAGAATCGCTTAACACTTATTTTAAATTGCTACCAAAGATTAGGCGGGAATTTAAAAAATTGAAATTTGAATTTAAAATTTTAAATTTAATTTAAAAAAAGTAATAAAAACAGTTGAACAATTTTGAATTAAAAATTTGTTTAATAAAATAAATCCGCGATTATCATCTGGTTACGTTATTTATAAACCAGGCGTCAAGAGAGAAAAATATTCTATTTTAAATCAAGTTGTTCAATCAATTTCAACATCAACTTTCCGCAGCGGCTGCATTTATTACATAAATCATGTTAATTTAATAACATACCAATCTTATCTAATCGATAATAAAGTCAACTCTTCATCAATGTCTCGAGAAAAATTGACACCCAACGCGTTAAAGTCAACCATTTATCTCTATAAACAACTTGACGTTATCTCGTGTCTAGCTGATTATCTCAGTTAGTTTGATTAACGAATAAATTTCGTCTTTGCTACTTTGTTCCACGTGTCGCTTCTGCGATGATTAAAAGCTGCAAGATTTAATAAATCGCAACGTTCGTCGATGATGATTTCATTCTTTACTTGTTTCAGGCTTTCCGATAGCTTTGTCGTATCCGCATTTCTACAAGTCAGACCCAGCACTCTTAGAGGCCGTCGACGGACTAGAACCGAGCGCAGACAACCACGAATCTTACTTTTATATACAGCCTAAGTCCGGTCTTCCGGTGGATCTGGCTTTCCGTTTCCAAATAAACATGGCTTTGCAAGACGTCAGCCCCATCACGAACACTGGCAGATTCGCGGATTTAACGCTCCCGCTGCTGTGGTTTGAAATTGTAGGTTTTATTTCCAAATGAGAAAACTTTTCCTTTCTTTTCAATCAAACTTCAGATTTTCAAATATCTATTTTCTACGTTTATTTGGAAAATTATGTAACAATTTTTGTTTCAAATTTCCCGCGCATATTTGACCGGGAAATTCAAATTTGCTTAAAATAAATATCCTTTTTCCACTCATTTTTTTAACGGACAACTTATCTAAAAACTTAACTAAAAACAACTTTATAAGATGTAGTTTTTATAATTATAAAATTATATAAAATGATTTAAAAATATACATTTTATATATATATAATTATTTTTATAATCATAAATTTATGATATCTAATTTATGATATCATAAATTTATGATATCTATTGTTCATAATTTTAATTTTCTATCAAATAGGTAATCATATTTTGAATTTCCCGCCCAATTTTGAGCTGGAAATTTGATTTTAATGATTTTAATAATACATACATTTATTTGGGTATTTTCTTTAATTTTACAGGGAATGTACGAGCTGCCCGAAAGCATGAACAATCGCTTCCTCCTCTACTTGAACGTTCTTCCTGTAGTTCAATTGGTGGCGGTATACTTACTTTTCCTCGGCGGTGCCATTTTCTTGGTCTGGAGTGTCATCAAAATCCTGTTCTACAGGCCCAAAAACGGTCCCAGCAGTGCCCAGTGGTTAGAGACAGAGATGCAAAAGAAGAGACTGAGCTTCCTGAACGAAAGGCAAAATTCTTTTAGGACGAAAGAAATGGACGTGTACTACAACAGTTTGCTGAATCCCGACGAAGAAAACCTAGCCTCTGTGACCCTGGATGACCTCAAGGAGGACATTGCTTGAAGACTCGTTTTTTAATACTTTATTGATTTTCGAATGTGGTAGATAGTTCGTATTTTTCAATACAATATTTGTACGGGATCATAAGAGCTTTTACCATTGGCTGAGGCCGATGAGTTGTGATAGTTTTGCAAAAGTTGTTGCATGGCGAAGGTTGTACAGATTTAAAGATAAGCTTTATCCGACGCGAAGGCTGTTCTCTTCGTAATTTGGAATTGGGATATTCATACGAGATGACATCTCGATTCGGGATGGAATAACCGAAATAACAGTATATTTTTCTAGGTTACGTTTTATAAGCAACGGTTTACTAAGTAAACTGTTATAGGAAGCAAATTAAGTATCGCATCATAACAGACTCAAAATGTGAATTGCATGCGTCCACAATGTTTGAACAATAATTTCCGACGTAGATTCAACATGGAATTAGTAAAAATAACAACGAACACAAAATTAACAGTTAAAAAATTAAAATATACATATACATTACAAGAACAATAATTCTTACATGTATTCGACGTGGAATCTACGTTGCTAATTATTTTTAACATATATCTCATGTAAAAATACTTTTTACGAAGAATTTGATTAAAAACGTTTTTTCTACGTAGAATCTACGTGGAATGTACGTGGATTCAACGTTTCATCCGTTAGGGCTACCTTTCTAAACAACTACTGTTGAGATGAATTGAGAAATATCTCTTGGAGTTGGAATTCAAACGAATTACGAGCTATGCTCGAGAGGATTGTGTCGAAGCTCAAACACGAGAAAAACAGTTGCCCCTGAACAATGCAACAAATTAACAGGGATGTTGAGAAGTAATCCGACAGTTCGTTTCGTTCACATTTTGATGAATACCAGTATTCTGATATAAGAATTATATCGAAGCAATTGATACGGGGAGCCGCCGGACTCTCCGCTGCATACTCCACTTGGAGTATCCATTTAGACATGATTTTCGTGTTTAATGGACAAGTAAAAAATTAAAAAATAATCGTCAGCTTAGAGAAAACACTAAATTAATATTCGGAAAAATTAAAATAGTTTATTATCATTGAAACTATTTTTTAAACTAAAGTGAATATTTTTTTTAAACATATTGCATTTTACTCAACAATATTGTATTAGATAAATTAGAAACAAAATTGTTATTAATTTTCTCATATAACATACAATAAGTGCCCGACAGTTTATTTTTCTTATTTTCCACCAAAACTCGAGAGGAGACTTTATCACCGCGAACGAAAGGAAAATTTTGGATTTTATTATAACATTACATATTTTAACACACAGAAAGACGGCCATCAGAAATCTCAACGAGGATGATACAAGGGCACATGAAAAAAGTTAGAGAAGAGGTAATAAAAAAATATCAGTATTATAGAAACATTTAATGTTTCAATAATCTATAATTAATGGTAATGTAGTATATTGTCTGGTGGTTCACGCAAGTAGCTTCATTGAAGGACTAATCACTGTACTTTGAAGGATAAACAATTTAACTCCTTTTTTCATAAGAATTTTAGTTAATGCCATTTAGCTTTTCTCTGTACTTTACTGTACTTATACTTTGTTCTACAATAGTTCCTTTCACATTAATTTGGTAATTTCGAATATCAGGGGATCTTAATGAATATTTTTGTTATAAGTTTAAATGGGAATGTTAAACTTGTAATGCATTTTTCTCGATATGTTAAAAAGTGGAGTTAACTGATTTTTCTTTAAGACCACAATATAAATATGATTAACTCTTCAGTTTCAGATGCCGATCAGTAAATTCAATTACATACAAGGAATATATTTATTCGCGGAAAAAATGAATTTACTACAAGACAACACGCCTGCTGAAATCATAATTAAAAAGTGGAGTGAAATTGATAAGGATCTAAAAAGTCATTTCCTCGCAACATCCGCGCAAATACAATCTAAAATAATCAAGTCACTCCAACAATTATAGATTAAATAAATAAAGAAATAAATAAATCTCAAAATTGGCATTTTCTCTTTTTTAGTACCTCCGTTACTTATTATTTAATTATTCAAAATCACTTAAATTAATTAATACTCTATATATTTCTGTTCAATGTGTTTAAATAACACGGAGGAAAATAAATGTTTAATGTTTATATTCAGAATATTTTATTTCAAAACAAAGGCCAATTTGCTTCAAATCGATAAAAGATTGCACGCACCATTGAATTCGTATTAATTCGTATTAATAAAACACTGCTACAATAAATAAAAAATTTTTTATTACGTTATATATTTATTCGTACCAAGAGCGTTTATTTCAATCTATCTGTAATGAAAACATTTACGTAAATTCCTAATTGATCAACATCTTCATTGCACCAAGTTCGTTAATTTTATCTGATAGTCTTCTTTCAATATTTTGCAAACAATAACGACGATTCATATACATTTTATATCAGTGCGCCATCTATTATTTGCCGCGTATAAATAGCGCAGTCTTTATACTTGAATTTGTCACGCGCGTTCCCTGCCTTCGGATCGCGTACCCTCCGTTCGGAGTGAAGCTATCGTTTTTCGGCGAAAATTCCTTTCGGTGTGCGGTCTTTTCATTGCAGAATTACCCAGCCAGTGTAATTTCTCATTAATAAAACAATCGTAATTGTATAATGATTTTCAATAATGTTCCCTTTTTTAACCCTCACGCCCCGATGCTCATTTAAGTCCCTGCTGCCCCGGCGAGGGTCTGGTTGCATGCTTCCCTTATCCCTCGTCTAAGAAAAAAAGTTTCGGGTATTTTTTTGGGCGAATACTTGGAAAAAAATCTCGGATGAAATTGTATTGTCCGAGTTCTTTGTTTATATTATTCGGATTAATTGTTAGACATTTTCGCGAACTATTCGGATAAATATGTTACTTTTTCCGGACAATAAATTGATGTCCGGTTCTAGTCCAAAATGTATAGAGCAATTATTTGGAGCTAATCAGGCAAAAATTAAAGGAAAAACTTCCGAAATTATTGATATTTCAAAATTAATAATTCGAAACTGAAACTTAATTTTAACCGATTCCCGGACGAACTTCACGAAACGTCATCAGCGTTCGAGTGCTTGGGTCTGGAATCAGTTAATCTAAAATATTTAAGTATAATTTTGACTGAAGTATGCGAAATATTTTTGAAAATTCACAAACATTAAGAAAGTTTAAAAATTCAAAAATGTTTACAGTTCGAAAAATTAAGAATTTTCAGTCAATGGGAAATTTCCAAAATCCGAAACATTATTATTTTATGGAACTGTAAAGAACTCTTTGAAAAGTTCGATGATATTCGAAGTTTTATCATCTTGGACAAGCTTAATAATTTATGATTCTTTTCGCGTTGAGTAATTTTATGTTTCCTCGCAGGGGCGCAACAAAATCTGCGTTTGGAGAGTTACGACTCCACGGACCCGAGTACGTTAGTGGGACAATTGTCTTAGGATAATTGTACCCCGGGTTCCTACACGTAGGTTGTTCGCTGGCCTGATAAGCCGCAACGTAAAACTTTTTATCAATGAAACGGGGAGCCGCTAGGCTCTCCGCTACATACTCCATTTGGAGTGTCCATTTAAACATGATTTTCGTGTTTAATGGACAAGTAAAAAAATAATAAATAAGTTGTTATATAATAACCGACGAACAAAGACATTAAATTTTACTTACTAATGAACATTAAATTTGAAGATATACAATTTTTAAAATAAATATTAAGGTGTAGCTAACCGAGCTAACCTAAAACTAACCTAAAAAATCCTAAAGTTACAGCGACGAATGGTTTTAATAGATAAACGTATTCATAGGAACCAAAAAGTATCGACAACATTTGAGGTTCGAGTAATTCGAGGATGAAATTCACAAATGTTGTTTTCAATCATAATAATAACGACATTAATAATATTTACTTAAGATCGTGCAAGTTTTGGCATCTTGCATTCTCTGTCAGTCTGTTGTTGAAATATTTTAAGTGTAGATAGAAAAATGTTTGCGATCTGTAATACGATGTTTGGCTAGAGTAGAAGTTGAAGATCAACAAGGCCTTCGCTATTGGCAGGGAGTCACAGAGGTAAATTACAAAGGGAGGATTACTGGCAGCTGGGCTACCGAAGTAACCATCTTTCTCTCGCGTCTTGCGACGCGAGTCACCCATCGCAGCTCGGGGGTTCTTTGTCCCGCAACGGCATTGGTAACATAATTATTGGAGTTATAACAAGCCAAACCCAAAAGCGCTTGCTGTTAAAAGGGGTCGCATGTGACAAGCGGTTAAATACGGATAATATAGGCAAACTGACCGGCTTCCGATAAAACTTTGATTATTATCTGTTACTGGAGGATAATCATAAGCTCGTTGCGTTTTCGTGCTTGGAGGTGTGATTACTTCTGCGGGTTCTGAAAAATTATGCGCCTTGACGCTTTTTCAAACGTGTACGTCGTGTGTGTGATAAACTGTCTTACATTTATTTATTTGTTTATTAAAAATATATTTTAATGCTAAATTAATAAAATTAATACATATTTATTTTTATTTAGAGGGCTACAAGGTGTCTAGGTATTTTAACGGTTTTGGAGATATATATACTTAAGTAAAAACTCCATGATTTAGTATGATAACCTACTTATTACAAAATCGAGTAAGAAAAGTAAAAAAACTGACCTAAACTTAGGTTGTAGCTATCATGAATCGCTGTTACTAATGGCAGCCCCAGTCGCGAAGCCTAGTTGAAGCGAAGCCTAGGAGAAAATTTTTTTCAAAATATTTATTTTTTTACAAAACTTATTTCTTTTTAGTTCTGTTTTTTTAGATAATCGACTATACTATCGCGATTTAATAGTATTAAGGGGATGGTTCAATGTCTTCGATCACTTCGAAATTTATGTCAATTACCCAGCAAAAAGTTTGATTGAAATATAAAGAAATTATTGCCACGAGAAAGTATTCAAATAAATCAATGCTTTGGTATATTTCTTTGTTTAAAATTCTAAACTGAATTAGCCACGTAACTGACACAAACTGAAATATGGTCAATGCTTTAGAGATAGGAGCTGAACTCTCCCCTTAATTTTCTTATAGAAAATTCTAACCTTTACATTTGTCATTATAGAAGCCAACTTCAGTTCAATTGGCCCTAAAGTAAATTTTTGCCAAAAAACTGAACAAAAATAAAAAAAGTGATAGTAATAAATATAATGAAAAAAAGTAAAAAAAAATGAGAAAAAGTTTTTGTATATCTTAGAATAGGCAATTGGTAAAAGAGTCAGATTAATAATGTGTGGAACCATAGTTCGAAGCCTCGTTGCCGTAATATTTTTTTCTGAGAAATGTTTCAAGCTTATTTAAAACTTTAATATAAACAATTTCTTCTCATTAATTCTAAAACAAAATAAAAATTTTAATTTGGCGAAAAAGTGGTATGATAAGGAGAAGCCTTGCAACC
>JABFPD010000496.1:0-11321 GCA_022817545.1 Cremastobaeus sp. ZL-2020 | reverse complement strand
GATCGAAAGAATGTCGATTGTACGTCATTTCGAACCGATAATACTCGCGCAAGTTAGTTCACAATCGGTCGGACGCCGGCACAGAGTTTCAGCCAATCAGGACTCACGTCAGTTCCGCGTCGCAAGTCGGGCGGCGCGCGCACTTCTTGTCACTGACGTCACACGTTGGTCGCGTAATGGCTCGCCGACGCCATTTTCTTCATGATGTGATTCTGCCGGAACTTCTTAGCACAATACTCTCGATGTCTGCGATGTCTGGTTATCCCACTCCTGAGTTGTTATAGTCTTTCTCGGGGTGAGGTTTTTTGATGATTAATAAAGCACTAATGTTAATTTTACACAAATGTTTATTAATGACAATGCACGTTTAGCGCAACCACGCCGACATGAGATACTTTGATCCTCTGATCACACGCGATTCCACCACGCGTTCGTGGAGTTTTCGGGTCGAGGAGACGCAACGGCGCTGCTCCCTCCGATATACAACTTATTCCGCAACAATTTTATGAGCGCGAGTTGTTCTGCGACACACTCGCCAAGTTCAACAAAAACGCTGTTTAATCTTCCACAGCTCGGAAACAACTGCCGACAATCGGGGTTTTCTCGCCCCCCTTCGCTTCGCTTTTCCGAAAAAACCCGAAGTTCCAAAATAAAGACGCGATCACGTAAACAAATATCGCGGTATTTTCAAAAAGTCTCGTAACTCGATAGCACTCGGTAACTTGATAACACTCGGTCACTCCTGACCCGCGCTCAGTCTCTTGAGTGTATCAACATTAAGATCTCGCAGTACGAATACATTACAGTCTTGTTCCAAGACTATGTCGCTTTACTCTTCATCTTCGACCACGGGGTCTCGAGTATTACGCCAAATTCGCATTTGGCTCACGTGAGCCGTGAACGGAACTCCTCTTTTACGCACGTTAACCAGCCTTTCCAACTGATAGGTGTCGGATGGCAACACCTTAATAACTACGAATGGTCCTGCAAATTTCAGAGCCAGCTTGAGACTCTCCCCTGTCACTCTCACATAGGTTTGAGTGTACACAATATCGCCGATACAATATTTGACTCCGATTCGCTTGTGTATGTCGTAACGTCTCTTGTAATTTGCCTGTTCGACGAGGATTCGTTCCCTAACGCGCGCTTGTACTAATTGAGGTTTTTCGTAATCCTCGTTTACTATAGTGCTGACTAACACGGAGTCTTTCTCGAATCAAGGTAAATACCCCAGCAAGGCCTCATAGGGAGGAACACCGGTTGTTTTGTTCGAAGACAAATTAATTTCGCGCAACAGCGTGGGAAGCTTCTCATCCCAGTCGCGTTTTCCTGGTTGTAAGTCAGCATTGAGCATTGAGCCCAAAATGACGCTGTTTAGCCTTTCAACCAAATCGTTGGCCTGAGGGTGACGGCTTGCAGTCAAGGTCACTTTAATCGCGTTCAAATTACAAAAGTCGAGGAAGTCTGAGGAGGTGAAGCAGGTGCCTCGATCACACACAAATCTCACGGGAAACCCCTTGTCTTGTAGGAAGCGCTTAATGCAACGAACTGTAACCGAGGAGGAAGTGTCCTTGACGGCATACGCCACTACAAATTTGGTCAAATTGTCCACTAAGTTCAGTACATATTTATTACCTCTATTTGACTGTACAAATGGACCAATGTGGTCGACGTGTACGAGTTCGAACGGGCGTTTACCCGGCGGAATGGGGTGGAGTTCGCCCGGTTGCTTACCTCGCAAAGGCTTGTGGATAATACACTCTAAACAGCGACTCACATGATTTCTTATGTACTTTAACATTTCAGGAAAAAAATAATAACGCAGCATAGACGCGTATGTTTTTTCGACGCCGAAATGATTTTTGAGATCATGGTACCGTATCACAAGAGCTTTACGCATGACTTTGGGAATTACAAACAGTTCGCGCCATTTTCCGTCCACTTGAATTCGCTTGTAGAGTATACCATTTGTCAAAATATAATCTCTCACCTCGTTTGCTTCAAACCGACTTCGCAACTCTACAGATTTTTGCAAAATCTTTATTTTATTCATCAAGATTTCGTCACTCTGTTGATACAATAAGATTTCTTCTTCGCGCGTAGTTATAATACAAACAGATTCTGGATTCGCATTCACCGGTTCATCAACCGGCGCACGTGACAGAGCGTCTACATGACGCATTTCGGAGCCACTACGGTGCTTTATCTCCATATCGTACTCTGCTAACAGAGAGTACCAACGCACAATTTGAGGGTTAACGGTCTTACTACAATTGACGTGGACTAAGGCTTGGCAGTCCGTGAATACCGTGAATTTAAGTGGGAGCAAAAATTGACGCAAGCGAGTTACAGCAAACTTTATGGCCAAAAGCTCCAATTTAACCGAGTGATAATTTTTCTCGGGTTCGCTTGTCTTCCGACTGATGGCGTATACGAGTTTCAGTTCTATGCTACCACTAGCCTGACACAAAATTGCGCCCAAGCCCTCTTTGCTCGCGTCCGTGTACACTACCGTACGCTCCGCATTCGGATTGTAGATTGCCAAAACTGGTTTCGAGGTTAGTTTGTCGCGAATTTCCGTAAATGCTTTCTCTTGCGCGCTAGTCCATTCAAACTCGCGATCCTTTTTGACTAGGTCTGACAGAGGGCGGGCGATGGACGCAAAATTAACCACGAAACGCCTGAAAAAGCCTGCCAATCCCAAGAACCGTTGAATCTCGGTGACGTTTCTCGGGCACGGAAACTGAGCAATCGCACGCACTTTGTTTTCCCCCGGAGATATACCCGACGACGCAATCACAAAACCGAGATAGTCAACTTGGTGCACACCGAAATAGCACTTTCTAATGTTTAATGTTAACTTAGCTTCAGTCAAAGCGCGCATAATTACTTCGAATCGAGACAATAATTCTGGCCAATCACGCCCCATGATTAATATGTCATCCAAATAGAATACGGCGATCTTATTTCGATACGGACCAAGGACGCGTTCCATTAGTTTAGAGAAATAAAAGGGTGCATTCATTAAACCGAATATAGCGCGCGTGAATTCTCCCGTTTCATCCGGAGTAATGAATGCGGTTTTTTCGCTAGCTTCCGCGGTCAACGGTATTTGCAGATACCCATGCGCAAGGTCGAGAGTGATGAAGAGATTAGCACCGGACAGTGTCTCCAGGCACTCGTCGATATTCGGGATTGGGAATGGCATTCTCAATGTTTGCGCGTTCAACTTTCGAAAGTCGATGACAAGTCGATTTTCGCCGTTCTTTTTACTCACCAGCAGCACCGGGCTCGCAAAAGGCGAACACGTCTCGCGAACTAAGCCAGCTTGTTTCCAATCCCGAACAATATCTCTAATCTCTTCGCGTTCTCGCGCGGTTGCCTTGTAGGGTTTAGCGCAACACGGTACGGAATTTTCCCTAAGCTTAATGTCCATCTCTATAGCGTCAGTTTTACCCAACTCAGTAACGAAGTAGCAATCCCCAGGCGATACTTGTTCAGCACCTGTAGTAGTTCAGCTCGTTGTTCAGCGGTGAGTGAGTCTCCCGTGTTGACATCTCCCGCAGTGATGGGCTGTCTGTCGCAGTTCCACGGCGGCACTGGTTCCAAGCTCAGGATCCTCTCGGCTAGGGTGAGGCCCTGGGTTACTATCTTCTCCTCACTGTAGTTGATCACAGGTAACGTAAGCTCCTTGTCGGCAAGTATGGTGTTCACCAGGTTGATCGACTCGTTCGCTAACCTTGCAGTTTGCGAAACGGTGGACTTAGTCGATCGTCTGTCGGGAATCAAGTCGCCCAGGCGCTCCAACAGCTCCTCGCGTGGCTTGAATATCACTGCGTCGTCCACCTTGAAGTAAGCCCCCGATGGATGGTCCATGAAGGGTTGACCAATGATGACGTCGCGGGTCTGTACATCGTCCGGGACAACGCGCACCTTGACGTTTTCCACGGTGACGTCATCAATGCCAATGTGAGCCATGATGTAGCCAATGGAAACCGTAGTGTTGTTCGCGGTTCCGTAGCCGACCAGGGTGCAGGGTTCACGGATCACGTGGAGCTCTCTGTCAAGAACCACAGACGCTTTTATAGTGCATGTAGTGCACCCGGAATCTACCATCATGATCGTGTCGTGCCCGTTCAACCGGCCTTGTTTGATGTAAATGTCAATGTGTTCCCCAGTGTCAAGGTTCTTCAACAATTGCACGTCTTCACGTTGGCGGGGTAGTGGTGCCTCATAGTCGCGTGAGGTATGCCCATTCTCGCCACACCTTGCACATCGTAGTCTGCGGGGCTCGTTGCAATTTCTGGAATAGTGGCCCATGCGTTGACAATTGTAGCATTTGACATTTTGACTGCTTGGCTGCTCACCACTCGACTTCTCTGCTTCGCTCTTGGACGCTTCGCTGACATCGCCTGTAACCAGTTTATGTCCTTGCTGTCGCTGTCTCGGAGGAGGTTTGACTCGGCCTCGAGTTGAAGGGTGAAGAGTCTCGTGTCCACCAGCCACGCGTTCGAAGGTTAACATGTCTTCGAGCAAGAGATCATCGTCGAAGTACGTTTTCGAGCAGACATGTAACGCCATGGCTCGGGAGCGTAAACCGATGGCTATCTGTTCAACAGTTTCCTGCATGTTCAATCCGAGAGGTTGACAAAGGCGAAGTTTGTCGTAGAAGTATGCAGTCAAGGTTTCATTGACAGATTGGCTTCTCTTCCGCATTTTCTCCCAGGCATTGGGTCTATCAAAATGACGGATGAAAGATCGTCCAAAAGCATCACGGAACATTCCCCATGAATAGAGCATTGCTCGCCTGTGTTTGAACCAGTTCTGGGCTGCGCCTGTCAAATGGGAGCACGCAGTTTCCAGAAGGAACGTTTCTGGCCATGTGTGTGATCGCGCCGTTTGCTCAATTTGCCGAATCCACGCCATTGCCTCCTGTGGTCCCGATTCTCCGTCGAATTCCCCAATTCGTTTTGACAGGTCGGGCATCACGTGGAAGTTGGGGGTGTTTTGGGCTCTGCACAACATCGCTGAGTTGGTCCGCAGCACTTCCAGCATCGACCTAAGAATCACATTCGTCGGATCCGCGTTGTCGTTGCCGGGTGTCTGCCGTTGGTGCTGGTTTCGAGTCTGGACTGACTCCAGGTCGTCCAAATCGTTTTGGAAACGGTGGTGCCGCGCGTCGCCGTGGGGGTCCATCTGTGGTTCCGGAGGCGGTGTCCCATTTTGCTCGACGTTACGCGGACCTTGGAACAAGAATTGGGGGTCCGGTTGTGCATTTGGTGCCGGATAGAGACCAGGGAACGGATGTGGTGGCACGCCGTGTCCGCGCGAAAAAGGAAACGGTGTCGCGACTCGAGCACCCGATGGGGAGTCATCCGCACCGTAATCTGCACTCGCGTTAGCATGGCCACTCGCAGCTCGCGGATATTGCATAAATTGATCCAGTGGTAAATCACGTTGAAACCGATCGAAAGAATGTCGATTGTACGTCATTTCGAACCGATAATACTCGCGCAAGTTAGTTCACAATCGGTCGGACGCCGGCACAGAGTTTCAGCCAATCAGGACTCACGTCAGTTCCGCGTCGCAAGTCGGGCGGCGCGCGCACTTCTTGTCACTGACGTCACACGTTGGTCGCGTAATGGCTCGCCGACGCCATTTTCTTCATGATGTGATTCTGCCGGAACTTCTTAGCACAATACTCTCGATGTCTGGTTATCCCACTCCTGAGTTGTTATAGTCTCTCTCGGGGTGAGGTTCGTTGTTGATTAATAAAGCACTAATGTTTTTTCGAAACAAATGTTTATTAATGATAATGCACGTTTAACGCAACCACGCCAACATGAGATACTTTGATCCTCTGATCACACGCGATTCCACGACGCGTTCGTGGAGTTTTCGGGTCGAGGAGACGCAACGGCGCTGCTCCCTACGACGTATAATATACTCCGCAACACTTTTATAACCGTAACTTGTTCTGCGACACACTCGCCAAGTTCAAAAAAAACGCTGTTCAACCTTCCACAGCTCGGAAACGACTCCTGATAATCGGGGTTTTCTCGCCCCCCTTCGCTTCGCTTTTCCGAAAAAACCCGAAGTTCCAAAATAAAGACGCGATCACGTAAACAAACATCGCGGTATTTTCAAAAAGACTCGTAACTCGATAGCACTCGGTAACTTGACAACAATAAAAATTGTTTAAAAGGAGCAGTTTAATAAAAAAGCCTAAAAAATAGCTTTTTTAGATATTTACTTGATTGAAAATGTATATCTTTGACTGATTCTTATTTTGTTACCTCAATGTCGTAATGCTGAAAAGGGGTATACGATTCACTGATTTCGGCATCGCCGTCAATAGATGTTACTCCAATTAATTCTATAATAGTTTCTTCCAGATGTGTTAAGCTAATAATACTTTTTCTCCCGCCACCAGTTCCTCGACTGAAAGTTCTTTGTTGTGTAGCTTTGGATTTCATTCTTTTCTTTAATTGACTCCAGTACTATGATAATGAAAAGTAAATTTTAACTCATTTTCAATAATAATAAAAAAACATTACGCCTTCTTTATTAATAAAATTATATAAATATGGTATGATTCTTGTATTCTGATAAAATATATGTGGCTTGAAGGCAAGTTCAGTTAAATACATATGAAATCCCTATATACTAAACTGGTTTTGCCTTAAACCCATTGAAAAGTTCATAATAACGCGCTTATAACTAATTTTAATTTCGCAATAATTCGCAATAATAAATCATAAATAATACACTAAAAAAATTCACAATAACAAATAATAATAGATAAATAGAGTTCTGACATAAAAAAAATAAATAAACAAAAACTTCAAACGTGTTTTCCTATTGGGACCAAACTAACAAAAATAAATTTAATTTTTATTAAATTTATTAAAAAAATTAAATTTATTAAATTTATTAAAAAATTAAATTATAATTTGACCAGCAGCGCCATCTGTATCAATACTCACGAATTAATATTCAATTTTTAATAACAGGTTATATTCTGTTAATTCTATTTCAATTTAAAGTCAAACTTTATTATTATTCTCTCAGATCAACAGCGCCATTTGTTGAGCAGATAGTAAACTCATTAATCAAATAGAAAACAAATTTATATTTTAATCCAAGAAATTATATTGTAACTAGTAACGCCATCTGTGACACTAATCACGAAATTAATATCAAGTCGATTTTCTTTATTTTTATTTTTAAATCAAAGTCGAAAAACTTTAAAGCAACAGCGCCATCTGTTGCGTAAACGCTCGATTGTGTAATCAATGTAAGAAAAGAAATTCATTTTTTTTATTCTATTTTTTTATCGGGTATTTATTGTAGAACACTAAACAACTGCGCCATCTATCGAAAAACGCGAATATTGTATCGCAAGTAACTCAAAATATAAGAAAACTATAAATTAAACTAAAGCTGATGACAGCGCCATCTGTCGAAAACTATAATTAAATTAATAAAAACTGTAAATTTTAAATTAATAATGACGACAGCGCCATCTGCCGTCAAACGCAAAATGCACGAACCTTCCCGCACCAATCACAAGTCCCGTTTCACTATTGCTATTTAAGTCGCGCACTGATTGGTTATTTTGTGTTCGATTGTTGTAAGTACTGTTACGTTACAGTATTTAAACCCGAAGTGTTGCATAAATTGTGGAATAACTCAAATTCGGGCTGGGTCAAGCACTGAGAATTGTACTCCAAGAGAGATTGAAATTTGGACTGTGGCAATGATTAAAACTCGAACAGGTACATTTATAAGGACAATTACTGAACCTGGACAAGTTAATTTATGGATATAAATTTAAGTCCGGAGTTTCACATAAATTGGGAAATAACTCAGATTTGGACTGAGTCATGCAATAAGATATGTACTGCAACGGAGACCAGGATTTGGACTGTGGTAAGGACTAAAACTCGGACATGTACAAAAACTAGAATTCGGACTGGACTACAAACTAAGACATGAACTCCAAGAGAGATTGGAATTTGGACTGTAGAAAGGATTAAAACCCGAACGGGTGCATTTAAATGGACATTGACGGAATCCGGACAGGTTAATTCATGGACATGAATTTAAGTCCGGAGGGTTACATAAATTGAGAATTAACTCAAATTTGGACTGGGTCATGCATTAAGGTATGCACTGCAACGGAGATCAGGATTTGGACTGTGGTACGGACTAAAACCTGGACAGGTACAAAAACTAAAATTCGGACTGGACTACAAACTGAGACATGCACTCCAACCAGGACTAAAAAAGTACTAGGACTTCAAAAATGACACATGTCTGCATGAACTAACATTTATTAACATGGATTCAATCTTAAACTACTCGCTGTATTCAGGCTCTTTACAAGTGTTTGTTGAAATTATTATTGATTATTGGTTTATATTAGGTACGAATAAAATTCCGAGGAAACAATCTCTTGATAATAATATTATGAATACATGCACAGGATTTTCAGAATCTTCCTTTGGTTCATTATTTCCGTTTAATTTTATTGCTATCCAAAATTGATATTCTTGTTTGTGTGAGAGCTGCACTTATAAGCATACTGATCGAAGGTTAAATTTATTTACCTTGAAAACTAGTTCGCCTGCTGTTTTCGTGAATAAAAACCGATATGCAATTCAGAAAGTTGTTATAAACAACTCTCCTCTTAAGGTAATCTATTATTCTATCTGTAAACTATAAATGAGCTTGACTTGCTATAAGACAACCGCAGTTATTGTTAATTAATTTCGTTGTGTGGATTATTTACAATCCAGTAACTCTCTATTGTAGAATGTTTCATAAATTTTAAATTTGTCTTATTAATTTTAATACATTAACAATATAATGCAATATCTTGATTTTACGTCCTTGGAGCAATTTTCGATTTTTCGCCAGATTACATTCAGACACATTAAGTAAACTACCAGTTGATTTTTACCAGAAACGGATCAAGATCATGAGTCAGACTTTTCTCTGACTAATTTTTTCCTCTGATAAAGGAGCACTGTTCAAACCCGCGTTTAGCTGGTGGCGTATCATTAATCTGGGCTTTCAATTGCGGATATTTCCTCGACTCCCAAGCATTAGCTCCTTTCAGTCACCGAAGGATTACGGTGATTTTCAATAGGAACGCTGCGATCAATGGTCGAGAACGCTCGTCTATTTCCGCGATACAATTTGCTGGTCCGTTACAGAAATTGATGTCTCGCAGCTCCGCGGGTATATTTCTAATTAATTGTGCTCCCCGGATTCCAATCTGATGATCTCCAGCGAAGATAATCGCCGGTAACTCGAAACTCGTTTCTCGTCCTCGGATTGGTCGAGGGGTTCCCCGTTATGCTCGTAAATTATTTTGCGACGATTGAGATTGACATGTAGCGCATTATCTAGGCCACTCTCGTCCATTTTTCGTGTAAAATTCCAATCTACGGGCGCCACGATTCACACGTTGATCCCTCGCTAAAGAGATTTTAATGAAGTTAAAACCTTCGACATTAGAGCCGAGCTATTAAGTCCGGGTTCCATCACTCCGCTTCTAAGGTGTTGCATGCGCGACACCAACTTAGTGTATTTGGTTTATCAATCGATCGGCGAAGAACATTACCTTAATCAACAACAATGCGCTTAATATATAATTATAATCTAAATGTCTGCGTCTGCTTTTTATTAATTTACATACTGAACAAAATAGTTGCAAAATTTACAATACTTCATATTGAAAATTAACTTAATTGTTGAAATTAATAACTTAAATTTTAATAACATATTGGAAAATTTACAATATGTATAGCAATTTTTACGATATAATATTAATAATTGTCTGTGTGCAGGGTAAAATAATTGTTTTTTGTTTTTAATTTTTAATTTTTCTTTAAGGAAGAGAATAATGAGTAAAGTTAAAAAGTCGAAAAAATGTATACATGAAAAACTGCATACATATTATAAAACATGTTTTTACCCTTGTAAAAATGAAACAAATATGGGCCATATATAAATAATTGAAAAACATATATGAATTTCTTGGAATTCATATATGGCCATATATACCCATATATGGACTTATTTTTAAATGTATATGAAATTACAGTTTATCATATATATGGCCATATATGATTTTCATGAATTCCATATACGGGCCATAAATGAAAACCCTAGTAGAAAAGGAACGTATAATAACAATATAATGGCAATATAATGGTCATATCCCTTGTAAAAATCAGACATTTATGGTAAATCACGTTTTCATATATGGCCTTTATATGGAATTCGTGAAAATCATATATGGAATTCGTGAAAACCATATATGGCCATATATGTTAAACTGTAATTTCATATATGTTCATAAACAAGTCCATATATGGCCATATATGTATTCCAAGAAATCCATATGTTTTTCGATTATTCATATATGGCCATATATGGCCCATATGCTTTATTTTTACAAGGGATGCTTGTTGCATATCTGCAGGCTGTTACCGTTGCGCACTCTAGTGTCAGAAAATGTAAAAATTCAACTTTATTTCAACGGCAAAATTCAAATTACTAAACCTTTTATTAAAAGTTGAATACCATGCACATATTATGAGTAATGAAAAATATAATTTTAATTAGAAAAATAATACACATTACTGTCTCGTTTACTTCGGAATTTGCAACTTTTCGTATTGAAGATTCTTAAATATGAATAAATGTACATTTTTGTGTAAGGTTAGTTATATTTAACGGTTCGTTTTTATGAAGGCCATATTGCAAAAAAAACAAAATTCCTTTTTTTAGTTGCGAATTGCGAAATACTTACTGTTCTGAAAATTCGTACGCACAGCTGATCGCTTTGAATTTGGAATACAAAAATTTTCGCCTATAGGTGGCGCCACATGAGATACGCAATAAGCCTATAGCGGCCTTGTACTATTTATTTATTATTTATCTATTACATAATGGCTCTAGGTTAACCCTATGGAGCATTGCAAATTCCGGACTTACAATTAAAAGACTCAATTATTTGTAACATTATCAATCACACTGTCAACAAGATGAATATTTTAAATAAATAAGTAGAATTTCAAATACGAAATCAAGAAACACCGGATTCCAGTAACGTTCTCAAAAATCGATTAACTAGAATTATGTTATTGGAATTTGACATCTACGCATGCGCCATCTGGAATTGAACTATTTTCATAAGAAAATTTGGAAAAAATTAAAAAAATAAAGATTGTTTACAGAAATTCCGTTTGTTTATTATAAATGATTGATTAAAATGCATATTTTATATTAAAATATATATTTGTTAC
>JABFPD010000495.1:0-11331 GCA_022817545.1 Cremastobaeus sp. ZL-2020 | reverse complement strand
ATTCGAAATTCGAAAAATTCGAAATTTGAAAAATTCGAAATTCGAAAAATTCGAAATTCGAAATAAATAGCAAAATTTGTATAAGCATTATCTCCTTGGTTTCTATTATTTCAAATTGTTGCATTATGTTCCGGACGAGACCTTCAGAATAATTAAGATCGAACTTCACTTGGTAAGTTCGTTTAATCTATTAATTATTCAAAAGGTCTCGTCCGGATGCATTTTTATAATATTACATTGTAGATGTTTAAAGCATAATTTGCCACACCACAACAGGTTTTAACTACCATCCATTTATTAACATGAATTCTAAAACCGAAATAATTTTCAAATCAAGCACAGTTACATGGACTAAATTCTCACCATGAACTTCACGACAACACCGCATTCGCGAACGCTTTAGGGTCCACAATAGGCTGATTATAAAAATTCGCAAACACGCGCGACTCCCCTGACCAACTCGCTGCTCGATTTACTATATCTACCGCAATTCCTTTACTCGCGGCCCGCGAAGTAGACGCATGTCTAGTACTATGCGCGCCAAATTCATCATTAATGCCGCATTCTTTCAACATCTGTCGGATCCATCGGCCTACTGTCTGAGAACCGACTGAAGCGTGAGGTTTTTTCAGAGCTATAAACAAACTGTCGCAATCGTCGGCCCGTAATTCTGTGGTTCGATGTAAATACAGCTTCAAAATACTAGCAATACATAGCTCTTTTTTTCTCATGAAAACTTTTTTCTCAGATGTTTTAATTCTATCGGGTATCCGAATATACAAAATATCTCTACTTTCCGTAATTTGAGAGACTCGTAGTAAAGATAACGTTTGACATCGTTGTCCCGATCCTAATGCTAACATTAAAACCAACTTCTTCGTAAGAATTTCTAGCGACAAATTCTCGTGAGGATACAAAGATTTTAATTTTGCAATAACGGGTTCCGGATCCCACACATAATCATACTTTGGTCGTGGCGGCTTCAAATGCCTCGCCCCTTTACAAAAACGTTTGACCAAAGAATGATTGCCAATTTCATTACGCGTAATCAAAGAAATAGCTGATCGCGACGTATTCAATGTTGCATAGGAACCAACCGCTTCCAGTCCTCTGCCAGGAATTCTAACACCTGAGACGAAGAAGGATCGTAAACCGAATAGCCATGTTGTTGACAAAACTCCCACTACGAACGCAATGGTCTTGAATATTGCCGAATAGTTGACTCTGCCAAGGATGCCAACAAAGTCTGAACGGCTAACTCCGGTACTTGTCGATTCACGAACGCTCTCCGGATAATCTCCCTACCCCCAGGGAAAGACTCTTGTAAGATGGGTGATGTTCCCTAAGAGGAGACATGAGTAAATTTTTTGACAGAGAAACAATAAACGGCTGTGATATTAATAATCGACAAAACAAAGGAAACCATGGTTGTGATGGCCACCATGGCACAACCACGATTCCCTCCGCTTTATCATTAACAATCTTTCGCAAAACCCGCGGAATAAGAATGAACGGCGGGAACGCGTAAAACCTTAAACCCGCCCAAGAAAGAGTAAACCCGTCAACTACCCACGATTCAGGATCGGGAATCCAGGAAACATACAACGAACATTTCCTGTTTAACATTGACGCGAAAAGATCGACCTCCAAAGGCCCGAATTTTCTGTCAATCAACGTGAACACCTCATTCGACAATGACCATTCTGTATCAATGTCTGTTCTTCAGGACTCTCTATCGGCGTGTACATTTTCTACCGACGCGATGTATGAGGAAAACAGCACAATGTTCCTTTCTTCGCACCACTGCCATATTTCTCTCGCGAGAGCAGAAAGGTGGGGAAATTGCACTGAGCCAAAACGGTTAATGTAAGAGAGAGCCGTGGTGTTGTCCACCCACAGCAAAATCTCGCAATTCCGCAATTCCGCAGCAAAGCATTTCAGTGCGTAAAAAGCCGCCTTAATTTCGAGTGCATTGATATGAAGACCCCGTTCTTCCGGAGACCACCAGCCATGCGTATGGCAACCATCCCAAGACGCACCCCACCCCGAAAGAGACGCATCAGAAAAGATTTCCAGCACATACATGCCAGTACAGATGGCGTTAGTTTGCTCGTGATTTGACAAAACTCTCATCCACTAGACAAATTCAGGTTTTAAATCCCTTGAAACCTGCATCCGAGCTGAATAAATACCGTTCGTCGCGCACAAAGCTAAAAATTTCTCACGAAGAAGTTTGAATTTTCGTGTACAGAAGACCGTATCGTACCGCTGGACAAACTGAAACAAGTGAACCGATCACACAAGCGAACTCCTGTATGGAACAGACTTTTCTACGCGAGAACTCGTCAACTAATTTGAACATTTTACGCCTGCGCTTGTCCGGAATTGACACTGTCTGGCACTGCGAATCAAAAATAAATCCGAGATACCTGATGCGCGTTGTAGGAACTAGCACCGATTTCTTAAAATTAATCAAAAACCCTAATGATGTTAGAAACTCGATATGCTCTTGTAAATTACCACGACAAAGCTCGAGAGTCGGACTCAACAATAAAAAATTGTTAACATAAATAAATATTTGTTATATTTTGTTGTTGATGTGTTCTGGAATTCTTATTTCAGAATATATTTGAATGTTCAATACGCTACGTTCAGTTTGTTGAATACGGATAATTGAATTTATTGATATATCATTGTGAACAATTGTACCGCACGCATCAAATAAATAGTTTG
The DNA here is from genome assembly GCA_022817545.1 of Cremastobaeus sp. ZL-2020. NCBI lineage: Eukaryota > Metazoa > Arthropoda > Insecta > Hymenoptera > Scelionidae > Cremastobaeus > Cremastobaeus sp. ZL-2020. The sequence continues at coordinate 8,598 of JABFPD010000495.1, read as the reverse complement.
CCCAAATTTACTAGAAGCATAAAAGTTAACAGGTTATGGGCCCAGTGCACTTTAAAAGTTGATAATTATAACGTGCGTGTGAGTAACGAGATATATTAAATAAAAAAACAACGTTAAAAAAAAAGGATCGATGTCAACTGTTATTCGCTTGAAGTTCAAGTTTGTTCTTTTCAATGATGTCGGATGACTCTATTGGAAGAAATGTTACCAAACTGGATGGGACAAACTATCAACTGTGGAAGTTTCAGATGCGTACGATTTTTGTTGCCTATGGTATCTACGATGTGGTTACTGGTACGCGCGCAAAGCCGGAAGACTTGACAAGCGAAGATGGAAAGACCTGGGTTAAAGACAACGCAAGAGCCATGTTTTTTATCTCTTCTTCAATTGACAGTATGCAACTTTAATATTTAATCACATGCAACGAGGCAAGTGAAATGTGGAACAAACTTAGTGCAATTCATGAGCAGACATCATCAACAAACAAATTGATATTAACGCAGACATTTTATGAATACCGTATGGAAACGACAGATTCAGTTGTAAAGCATATCACAAAAATACAAAATATGGCTAATCAACTGAAAGATGTAGGTGAAACGGTATCTGAAGTATCAATTATGGCTAAAATATTGGGGTCTCTGCCTTCGAAATACAATGCTTTGATAACAGCATGGGACAGCGTTGACACAGCTCAACAGACTATTTCTAACCTTCAAGAACGTCTAATTAAAGAAGAAAAACGAATGTCACAGATAGATAATGAAGCTACACCTGCACTTGCTGCTATGTCGCTGTATGGAAATAAAGTGTCACAAATGTCAATGCAAAGCAGCGGAAACCAAGATGAAAAGAAGAAAGGCATCGAATGTTTTTACTGTAAGAAAATTGGACATATAAGTCGCAATTGTAGAAAGAAGAAGTATGATATCGAATTGAAACAAAAGAACGTAAGTGATTCGCAATGAAGTACTGGCGAAAACAGTGCTTTTATTGTAGAAATGAATAATAACCTAGCAACAGTTAATTTTGCTACAACAAAAGGATCTATTGTCCAAGAAATTCTGAATAATGATATTAGTGAATGCTGGATTGGCGACAGCGGAGCTTCCAGACATATAACTTCAAGACGTGAATGGTTTTCTGAGCTTCGTAGCTGCACAAATGTTGAAATATCCTTGGGTAATGGAAGTCGGTGTCAAGCACGTGGTATAGGTACAGTTTTAATTAAAAAGTACACAAATGGAAACTGGGAAGATGGAAGAATTGAAGGTGTACTCTATGTTCCTGAAATACAAAAGAATCTTTTCTCCATTGGGCAATGTACTTCTAAGAATTTTGCAGTGAGTTTGAAAAACAGTTCTCTTCAAATTAGAAAAGGAAACGAAGTTGTTGCTCTAGGGATCAAAACTGATAATGATATCTATAGGATGTTATTTAGACCAGTTATTAATGTTCAAGGTAATGTTGCTCTAGATGTCAAAGTTTGGCATGAACGTTTGGGACATGTTAATCCAAAATGTCTTCTACAGATGGTGAACAAGAATACGGTGCACGGAGTTCATATTTCTGATACTTCAGACTTCTTTTGTGAAGCTTGTCAATATGGAAAGTCACACAAATTACCATTTCAAAAATCTGTAGAAAAATTGGAATATGAACCAGGTGAATTGTTCCACAGTAACGTTTGTGGTCCTATGCCAGTTTCTTCAGTCAGCGGAAACCGTTTTTTTGTGACCTTCATTGACGAAGCTTCTGGTTTCAGGCATGTTTACTTTCTAAGACATAAAAGCGATGTGTTTGACAAGTTTCAGGAATTTGAAAAAATGGTATATAATAAGTTCAATCGACCAATGAAAATTCTCAGAACTGATAGAGGTACAGAATACTGTAACGATTTAATGAGAACGTATCTTCGATCTCGTGGTATTCAACTACAAACTACAGCACCATATTGTCCAGAACAGAACGGAAAATCTGAGCGCGAAAATCGCACTATTGTTGAGAGTGCAAGATCTATGTTGCAGGCAAAAGATCTACCACAATATCTTTGGGCTGAGGCGGTAAATACAGCAGTGTACACTCTCAATCGCACTCCTTCAAGCGTACGTCCTAATGTCACTCCATATGAAGGTTGGATGGAAAAGAAGCCAAACTTGTCACATATGCGAATTTTCGGTGCAGATGCATATGTTCATATACCAACACAATTGAGAAAGAAGTTTGACTCCAAATCCCAGAAAATGATTCTCGTAGGTTAAAATGAGTCTGGAAATTACAGGTTATTTAATCCTTTAACATAAATAATCACGGAAGTCCGAAATGTGATTTTCAATGAAGGCAGAACGGCTTGTAAAGCAAATAAAGATTCCGAACTTGCACTAGATATCTTCAAAGATGACAATGAAACTCCTGCTGGAGAACATCTGACAGAAAATCAAGTTGTTGATGCTATTGCAGAACAACCTACTGAAGATGAAAACATTGATGTAGCAGAATTTCAAGATGCAGTTGAAGAACCTACCAGAATCCTACGCAACCACAACACTTTAAAGACTCCTGTTCGATTCAGTGCGAATTTTACTGAATTTTGTGACCCAACGTCGTATCAAGAGGCAGTCACAGGGAAAGAGGCGAACAAATGGTTACCGGCTATTCAAGAACAGCTAAATGGCCATGACAAAAACAAAATATGGCAACTTGTGCATCAAAAACTCGATCAAAAAGTAATTGGAACAAAATGGGTATTCCAGATTCAACGTAATTTTGTAGACGATGGACTTGTAGCAGCAAAAAACCAAGAAGCTCTTGATGTAGTGTTGCAAGCCTTGCAAAGTATATTCTAGATTAAAATCGTCACCACCAATGTATTCTGTGGAATGCAAATTGAAAGAGACAAAGTTAGTAGGAGCATCTGTCTACACCAGGCATCATACGTGCATCGAATCTTGCAGCGTTTTGGTATGGATGATGCAAAACAAATGAGTGTTCCTGCAGACCCCGGCATTCATCTTCATAAGACTAATGACAATCAACATGTTAATCATAAGATACCATATCGAGAAGCTGTTGGTTCTTTGTTATTTCTAAAGGGTACTTCTTCATTAGGCATAACTTATTCATTTAGCGAGAGTATTTTAGAGTTAACAGGTTATTGTGATTCTGATTTTGCGAGTGATCAAGATAGCCGAAAATCTGTAACTGGGTATGTTTTTATGTTAGCAAATGGACCTGTCACCTGGTCATCTCAAAAACAGAAAATTGTTGCTTTAAGTACAACTGAGGCCGAGTATGTTGCTGCTTGTGCTGCAGCAAAAGAAGCAATCTGGCTACGAAAACTATTATCTGATATCGGACAACCTTGTGCTAATCCAACTCCATTAAACATTGACAATCAGTCAGCTATTAAGCTAGTACGAAACCCAGAGTACCATAAAAGAACTAAGCACATTGATGTTCGATACCATTTTATTCGAGAACACTATGAGAATAAGAATATCGTTGTTCAATATGTTCCAACTGCTTTGCAATTAGCTGATTTGTTTACAAAGGCACTTCCTCGAGATAAATTCTATACCCTGTGTTCTTATCTGAATATACACCCTGTTTGAAAACAAATGTCGAATAGTTTGATAAAGTGTCAGTCTTCCTATAGACACAAATTGTAAATCAAAAACAAAATATTCCAAAAGCGAGAGTGTTAACATAAATAAATATTTGTTATATTTTGTTGTTGATGTGTTCTGGAATTCTTATTTCAGAATATATTTGAATGTTCAATACGCTACGTTCAGTTTGTTGAATACGGATAATTGAATTTATTGATATATCATTGTGAACAATTGTACCGCACGCATCAAATAAATAGTTTGCCCAAATTTACTCGAAGCATAAAAGTTAACAGGTTATGGGCCCAGTGCACTTTAAAAGTTGATAATTATAACGTGCGTGTGAGTAACGAGATATATTAAATAAAAAAACAACGTTAAAAAAAAAGGATCGATGTCAACTGTTATTCGCTTGAAGTTCAAGTTTGTTCTTTTCAATGATGTCGGATGACTCTATTGGAAGAAATGTTACCAAACTGGATGGGACAAACTATCAACTGTGGAAGTTTCAGATGCGTACGATTTTTGTTGCCTATGGTATCTACGATGTGGTTACTGGTACGCGCGCAAAGCCGGAAGACTTGACAAGCGAAGATGGAAAGACCTGGGTTAAAGACAACGCAAGAGCCATGTTTTTTATCTCTTCTTCAATTGACAGTATGCAACTTTAATATTTAATCACATGCAACGAGGCAAGTGAAATGTGGAACAAACTTAGTGCAATTCATGAGCAGACATCATCAACAAACAAATTGATATTAACGCAGACATTTTATGAATACCGTATGGAAACGACAGATTCAGTTGTAAAGCATATCACAAAAATACAAAATATGGCTAATCAACTGAAAGATGTAGGTGAAACGGTATCTGAAGTATCAATTATGGCTAAAATATTGGGGTCTCTGCCTTCGAAATACAATGCTTTGATAACAGCATGGGACAGCGTTGACACAGCTCAACAGACTATTTCTAACCTTCAAGAACGTCTAATTAAAGAAGAAAAACGAATGTCACAGATAGATAATGAAGCTACACCTGCACTTGCTGCTATGTCGCTGTATGGAAATAAAGTGTCACAAATGTCAATGCAAAGCAGCGGAAACCAAGATGAAAAGAAGAAAGGCATCGAATGTTTTTACTGTAAGAAAATTGGACATATAAGTCGCAATTGTAGAAAGAAGAAGTATGATATCGAATTGAAACAAAAGAACGTAAGTGATTCGCAATGAAGTACTGGCGAAAACAGTGCTTTTATTGTAGAAATGAATAATAACCTAGCAACAGTTAATTTTGCTACAACAAAAGGATCTATTGTCCAAGAAATTCTGAATAATGATATTAGTGAATGCTGGATTGGCGACAGCGGAGCTTCCAGACATATAACTTCAAGACGTGAATGGTTTTCTGAGCTTCGTAGCTGCACAAATGTTGAAATATCCTTGGGTAATGGAAGTCGGTGTCAAGCACGTGGTATAGGTACAGTTTTAATTAAAAAGTACACAAATGGAAACTGGGAAGATGGAAGAATTGAAGGTGTACTCTATGTTCCTGAAATACAAAAGAATCTTTTCTCCATTGGGCAATGTACTTCTAAGAATTTTGCAGTGAGTTTGAAAAACAGTTCTCTTCAAATTAGAAAAGGAAACGAAGTTGTTGCTCTAGGGATCAAAACTGATAATGATATCTATAGGATGTTATTTAGACCAGTTATTAATGTTCAAGGTAATGTTGCTCTAGATGTCAAAGTTTGGCATGAACGTTTGGGACATGTTAATCCAAAATGTCTTCTACAGATGGTGAACAAGAATACGGTGCACGGAGTTCATATTTCTGATACTTCAGACTTCTTTTGTGAAGCTTGTCAATATGGAAAGTCACACAAATTACCATTTCAAAAATCTGTAGAAAAATTGGAATATGAACCAGGTGAATTGTTCCACAGTAACGTTTGTGGTCCTATGCCAGTTTCTTCAGTCAGCGGAAACCGTTTTTTTGTGACCTTCATTGACGAAGCTTCTGGTTTCAGGCATGTTTACTTTCTAAGACATAAAAGCGATGTGTTTGACAAGTTTCAGGAATTTGAAAAAATGGTATATAATAAGTTCAATCGACCAATGAAAATTCTCAGAACTGATAGAGGTACAGAATACTGTAACGATTTAATGAGAACGTATCTTCGATCTCGTGGTATTCAACTACAAACTACAGCACCATATTGTCCAGAACAGAACGGAAAATCTGAGCGCGAAAATCGCACTATTGTTGAGAGTGCAAGATCTATGTTGCAGGCAAAAGATCTACCACAATATCTTTGGGCTGAGGCGGTAAATACAGCAGTGTACACTCTCAATCGCACTCCTTCAAGCGTACGTCCTAATGTCACTCCATATGAAGGTTGGATGGAAAAGAAGCCAAACTTGTCACATATGCGAATTTTCGGTGCAGATGCATATGTTCATATACCAACACAATTGAGAAAGAAGTTTGACTCCAAATCCCAGAAAATGTTTCTCGTAGGTTATCAAAATGAGTCTGAAAATTACAGGTTATTTAATCCTGTAACAAAAAGATTTACTGAAGCCCGAAATGTGATTTTTAATGAGGGTAAAACGAATTTCAAAGTAAATGAAGATTCTGAACTTGCAGTAGATATCTTTAAAGATGACAATGAAACTCCTGCTGGAGAACATCTGATAGAAAATCAAGTTGTTGATGCTTCTGCAGAACAACCTACTGAAGAAGAAGTTGATCAACTAGAATTTCAAGATGCAGTAGAAGAACCTATCAGAACCTTACGCAACCGAAACACTTTAAAGCCTCCTGTTCGATTTAGTGCGAATTTTGCCGAATTTTGTGAGCCTACTTCGTATCAAGAGGCAGTCACAGGGAAAGAGGCGAACAAATGGTTACCGGCTATTAAAGAAGAACTAAATGCCCATGACAAAAACGAAACATGGCAACTGGTGCAGCAAAAACCCAATCAAAAAGTGATTGGAACAAAATGGGTATTCAAGATTCAACGTAATTCGGGTGGTGAAATTTGTCGCTACAAGGCTAGGCTCTGTGCTAAAGGATTCCAGCAAAAATATGGGTTGGACTACACCGAAACATTTTCACCTGTTGTTAGGTATGATTCTCTTCGTGTATTTTTTGCTTTGGTTGCCAAACATGATCTTGAGCTGCAACAATTTGACGTGAAAACTGCATTTCTGTATGGTCAATTGGAAGAGGACATTTTCATGCAGATACCAGAAGGAGTTGAAGTACAAAATAAAGGAAATTTCATCTGTAAATTGAAAAAATCGTTATATGGGTTAAAACAGTCACCCCGGTGTTGGAATAAAACTTTCAAAAATTTTCTCAATGATCACAGTTTCAAAGAATCTGATGCAGATAAATGTATTTTTGTTGGTAATGTAAATGGGACCATTGTTTATATTGCTCTTTTTGTAGACGATGGACTTGTAGCAGCAAAGAACCGAGAAGCTCTTGATGTAGTGCTACAAGACTTGCAAGGTGTATTCGAAATCAAAATCATCGACACCAATGTATTCTGTGGAATGCAAATTGCAAGAGACAGAGTTAGTAGGAGCATCTGTCTACACCAGGCATCATACGTGCATCGAATCTTGCAGCGTTTTGGAATGGATGATGCAAAACAAATGAGCGTTCCTGCAGACCCCAGTATTCATCTTCATAAAGCTAATGACAATCAAGATGTTAATCATAAGATACCGTATCGAGAAGCTGTTGGTTCTTTGTTATTTCTGTCATCTGTTACGCGACCAGATATATCTTACGCAGTTAACGAAATTAGTCGATACTGTAACGATTATTCTAACGATCACTGGCAAGCTGTAAAACGGATTTTACGTTATCTAAAGGGTACTTCTTCATTAGGCATAACTTATTCATTCAGCGAGAGTACTTTAGAGTTAACAGGTTATTGTGATTCTGATTTTGCGAGTGATCAGGATAGCCGAAAATCTGTAACTGGGTATGTTTTTATGTTAGCAAATGGACCTGTCACCTAGTCATCTCAAAAACAGAAAATTGTTGCTTTAAGCCCCTGCTGAAAAAATCTTATTGGGTTTCCCTAATGGGAATCCAGATTGGAATCCATAATAGAATTTGGCCGCCATTTCCATTTAAGATAACACTGGCAATGTCTATTCTGGAATCCATACTGAAAAAGTATACAAGTTTATCCTTGCAGATGTACATTACAATTTCTAAAGGTTACTTCTAATTATAATATGCCGTACAAAAAAAATTATTCAAGTTCTGACGCCAGATCTTAAGTATGAATTTGACAATAGATCTGATGTGAGATTTGATGATAGGTCTATTATCAGATCTGGCATCAGATCGTATGTTAGATTTGATATAAAACCTAATATCCCAATCAAACATCAAATCTGATATCAGATCTATTGTCAAATTTAGATTAAAGATCTGGCGTCGGAATCTACATAATTTTTTATATACGGCATGTTATAATTAGAAGTGACCCTTAGAAATTGTTATGTACATCTGCAAAGAAAAACTTGAATGCTTTTTCAGTATGGATTCCAGAATAGACATTTCCAGTGTTATCTGAAATGAAAATGACGGCCAAATTCTACTATGGATTCCAATCTGGATTCCCATTAGGGAAACCCATTAAGATTTTTTCAGCAGGGCATATTCGATGAAAAACCGTTAAATGTCTAGAAATTAGTATTCGCTTCGCAGTGAAATCATGCAAAAGATAATAAATGCATCAATTTGGGACTCGAAAAATGTTTAACTAGATTTTATAGATATGTGGCAATCCTACTTGGTATCACCACATGGGATTGCCATATGCAGACAAAGAGCTCTAAACTACGCTGAAATTGATATTTAATTTTACTTATCATCAGTAAATTTGTTCAATCAGGCAACAGGAGAACAAATACATTGATGGAATTCTCTTAAATATGTTGTTACTAGATTTATTAACTGA
>JABFPD010000494.1:0-11346 GCA_022817545.1 Cremastobaeus sp. ZL-2020 | reverse complement strand
CTAGCGTGGTTCATACACTCGTTGACGTATGATTTTCGTACGAAACCCGCTAGGATCATACGTTGTAATTCATATATGAAACATGCATGAAATTGTTGTATAGTTCCTACGGGGAACAGACGTAGTTCATACATTAAATCATACGCCAATTTCATGTATGATCTTACGCATGATTTTTTTCAAGGGTATGAATATACGATTCTCAATTCTGTCTGATTAAACGTTTTCTGAATGAATTAAAATATTTAATATTTTTATACCTATATGAATAGATATAGCTATATCGAAAATTGTGTATTTCAATGTGCTACCACCTGTTTCTAAGAGTACCGCAGCTTCTTTTGTAATTATTTTGGTTCTTTGAATCCGAAAATCATAGTCTCGAAAGTGTCATTGGATTCAAAAAAATATTTTTTAAACCGCTATTTGGATGTTAATTCTGGATATGCTCATATGTAAAAGTTAAATTCTGACAAGTGATTTTTTTATCAAAACACTGGATATTTGAAGTTACTATTTTTTATTCAACATCAAAAAAGTACGTATAATGTTTATCTACTTAACAATTTGAGTAAAACACTTTTCTAGGCCGTTTTGTCTGAGTAATTTTGCGTTATTTCCATTATTTAATTTTTTTAATTGTTCAATAATTATTGATATTTTCTAATCCATTGAATATTTTCTTGAATGTTTAAATCCTAGACAATATATAATACTATTATAATGAACACATTTTCTCAAAGAGTTTATAAAAATATGTGGCTCGCGCTAACTATATAATAAATACGATATTACAATGTTACCTGCTTAGCGTAAGGGTGCAGAATTTTTTCCATCACGACATCGCTTTCATGAGTATGAATCTCTAACCTTTCAACCGAACTTAATGGACACTGGTCATTAAATATAGCTTTGCCGTTATAACTATATAACATCAGAGTTTTTAAATTATCACATAAGTTCAAATATCTGTTCACAAATCCAGACTTGTCTGCGTAAGATAAGTCCATTCGACTTATATCAGTTACATATTTTAATATTAGAAAAGGAGGAAGTATACCAAAATATTTATATCCTTTAATATAATAGATTCTACGACTGTTTTTAAATGAGAAGACAATTCTTGACGAATGTCTGAAAGTATCTAGTTCAATCCTTTTTATAAATGGTCCAACAATTTCCAAAATCATAATCATATGTCCTAATTCTACTCTCGATATCAAATAGCGTCGATCAGACTTAAAACAACCCCAATCAGACTCTCTGGTACCACTTACATAGATTGAGCAAACGAGTTTAGAAGACTGATATGCATAAATGAGTCTTTTCCATCGAGGGCAAACTGAAATAAATCTTATGTTATTTTTTTATTCAAACCGTTATTTCACTGAAGTAATTAAAAGGAGATTTACCTCTTGCGCATGCGATTAAATCATCAAATTTTAGAAAATCAAAGATCAGTAGTAAGCTAGTATCGTCGACTACGAGCATTTTGGTTCCTCTAACGATAGTCTTGCGTACTGAAAAAGAAAGATAATTACTTTATATACAAAATTGAACAACGAAGTCTACGTTATTTCGTATTTAAAATAGTTTTAGTGAAGAACAGAAACATTTTTTTGAATTTGATCATCCTTAAACGGTAACATTTTTTAACGAAACAAATTTTAATAAACAGTTAAGGTATTATTAACAACATAATGATTTTAAATAGATATTTTAATTTAAATTTTTTCAAAATTGAAATTGAAAGCCGTAAATTGCCCTCTGGGCGATAATGCAGCTATTATTAATATTTATAGTTCCATTATTCTTCGTTTCCGAGGTACACAAGTAATTTTTTTACAAAAAACTTTAAACTTTTAAAAAGTTATTTAAAGTAATTCGGTTATCCTTGTCGCTAGTTAAAAAAACCATTTTTAATTACAAAAAAAATTTAATGGAGCATCAAAAACATGATAACAATAGGTTAAATAATATAATAAAAATGTTTGCTAAGTTCAAACAATATTAAGAAATGAATAAATTGCATTATATTTCTATTGAAAACTACTTTTGATAAGAAACTTAATCTAGAATTCAAACCCGTTCGCTTTTTTCTAAGTTTTATCAAAAAATAATACCGAAAAGTATAAATTATGTTTGATAACTGTTGTTGTTATAACTTATTCTATCTTGTTTCAAGTTTTTCGTTATTTAATCAGTGTTATTTCATACACATTTTAAAATTATTTTACGCCCTAGTGCGGAAATAGTATATTATGCAACAAGGGAGCAAAATGAAGTTTTGCTCCCGCGAGCGATACAGTACTTTATGTTATCGGTAACCTAAAACACGGTTCTTAGCTCCTGAGAGAAAGCGGGATTTAAACGCGACATTTTGCTCCCTCTTTCGAGGGAGCAAAATCGTGTTTTGCTTGCACCAATGACAATAAAGTCAATTTTGCGCACGCACCCTAGTTATGAAAATGTACTTTTAATGGGAAAGGGACGCAGGATAAACTTGCTAAAAAGTGTTTAAACATAGTATATTAGCACCGAGGGAGCGAAGCGCAGCTTCGATCCCCGAAGTGCCTACTGTATTTTTTGTGCAAGTGCAATCGTAAGTCGTGCTGTGCTCCTTAGGTGCGAGGGCGCGAAACGTCATTTTGTACCCTAGGGTGCGAAATGGCGTTTCGCGCCCAAGAATCCAGGAGCGAAGGACGATTTTGCGTGCACGTGTGAGAAAAATCAATTTTGATATAATTTTGTATAAAGACAGTAATCAATGAGTAGATAATCGAATTTCCAATTGGCTCAAGCATCAAAACCCTGTTAAAAATTATTTTGATAACAAAACAACGAAATACAACAAAATGTCAGCATTTTTCTACGCCATGCTACGCAAATAAGTAGGAAAAATTGGTTAAGATTTGGAACGTATATGTATAATTTAATTATTTGTACATAAAATAATATAATTAATGTAAACTTTACTGATTTTCCTAAAAAATATTTATAGTATGGCTATTTAGAGTATTATAATGAATGACATATAACTAAATTAAAAAGTTTACAAAAAATTACACCAATGGGTCATCGATTTTTGAATTACTGATTTTTTCTGACCCTTAGCATTGAAATAAAATCAACTAAAGTTTGGGATCAAATGTTAACGGTGATTTTTAGCTATATTTTAAATCGAATTTTTGTTCATTTTCTTAAAAATATTTTTTTAGGCTCACTGTTTGTTCAAAATAAATGTCAGAATTGCAATTCTGTATATAAAAAAGTCCAAAGGATTCGAGTTTTGTACGTTACGGCCAATTTTCTTGGTCAGAAGCTTTGATAAAGGCATTTTTAGCGTATATGACAAAAATTTTTCAGAAATTCATTACTAAAATATATATCTTCCCTGGTTAAGGTTTTGTGAAGAATCATATATGAAAAAGAATTAGTTATTATACTAACTGAAATTTGTAACCGAAAATTCATAACACAACAATGAATTTTTAGATATGAATTATCGGGAATAAACTGAAAAATTGCAAAGAAAAAAATTCAGCATAATGAGTCTTCGAGGCTTCGAACCCTCGATCTTCAGAGTACTAGCCGAACACTATATCCATGTGGCTTTTGCTGATGTATTATTAAAAGACAAATTATGACTTATGAAGAAGTAATAGAATTTTCAGATAAATTCATATCTGAAAATTTAGTTATAAATTATTATGAGATTCATAACATTTCATAACTAAATTTTCAGGTATGAATTTATCTGTACATTATAATACTTCTTCATAAGTCATAAGTTGTCTTTTAATAATACATTAGAAACAGCCACATGGACATAATGTTCGGATAATACTCTGAAGATCGAGGGTTCGAAACCTCATCATGGAGAAATTTTTTTCTTTGCAATTTTTTCAGTTTATTCCCGATAATTCATATCTAAATTTCCATGTATATTTGTTACAAATCTGTTTTGAAATTTTATTGCTATGCTATGAATTTTCGGTTGCAAATTACAGTTGGTATCATATCTGATTCTTTTTCATATATGAGTCAAAATTCGTGAAGTGGACCCCTCCGATACCAGCATAAAATTGAAGATACAAGGGCGCTTGCGCCCTTCCCTTACCAAAAAGACACCGAATTTTTCGGTGTAATACCGAAAATTTGGGTGTTATACCCAATTTTTCGGTGTATTACCGAAAATTTCGGTATTACACCGAATAGTTGGGTATGCACACCGAAAATTTGAGTGTAACACCGAACAGTTGGGTATGCGCACCGAAAATTTGAGTGTAACACCGAACAGTTGGGTATGCACACCGAAAATTTGAGTGTAACACCGAACAGTTAGGTATGCACACCAAAAATTCGAGTGTAACGCCGAACAGTTGGGTATGTATACCGAAAATTTGAGTGTAACACCGAACTGTTGGGTATGCACACCGAAAATTTGAGTGTAACACCGAACAGTTGGCTATGTATCCTCAAGTAAAAAGTTCATGGCACAGGTTCTCGGAAGGAGCATTGTTGACCGCATTGGTTCTAAGAATACGAGCGTTCAGTTGGTATAGTCGAGCGCTATCGTTAAATAAAATTAAATCAAATCAAATAAAACTAGCACTACATACCCTTACGAAAAAAATATTTGCAAAAATCTGCAAAACAATGCAAAAATCTGAAAAACTTTGCAAAATTCTGCAAAACCTTACAAATCGCTGCAAAAATGTACAAATCTTTATACATTTCGGCAGAAGTATACAAAATATTTTTAAAAAATTTTAGAAAAGAGTCTCTACAATTTTACTACAAAACCTTTACAAAAAAATGACAAAAATTTGCAAAATTCTGCAAAACCTTACTAATTGCTGCAAAAATTGATGAAATCTATAGTTTTACAAAGATTTTATAGACATATTGTAAAAATTTTTTACAAATCTTAGAACTACGAATTTTAGAGAAATTACAAAGATTGTGCACTCTATTTTGCAGAGATTTGTAAGGTTTAGCAGAATTTTGCAATGTTTTTTCATTTTTGTAGCGGTTTTGTAGCAACATTGTAAAGATTATTGTCTAAAAGTTTTCGAAAATATTTTGTATACTTCTGCAGAAATGTGTAAAAATTTGTACAATTTTGCAGCGATTTGTAAGGTTTTGCAGAATTTTTTAAAGTTTTGCCATTTTTTTGTAGAGTTTTTGTAGTAACATTGTAGAGAATATTCTCTAAAATTTTTCATAAATATTTTGTATACTTCTGCAGAAAAGTGTAAAGATTTGTATATTATTGCAGCAGTTTGTAAGGGGTTTGCAGAATTTCGCATTGTTTTGCTAAGTTTTGCAGATTTTTTCAGAATTTTTTTTTCTTAAGAGATAGTGAAGCCCTGTGACCGTTTCAATGAAAATATTAATCGACCAAATCAAAAAATTATATTAGTTTACCTATAAGATGGAAGGGCTCAATTCATGTACTATGAACACAATACATTTTTTATATTATAATGACTTATTATTTCCACAGAAGGTTCAATTTTCTAATGTTTAGAGGAGAACCAGTGCAAATAAATATGAAAGAAAAGGGAATAGTGTTATTTGAACTTTTTATATACGTTTATATATTGAAAAGAAATAATCGACATTACCAAATCGTGTAAAATACATATATTTATTATAAAATTATTATATATTATATGTCATATGTCAAACGGCATAAGAGACGCGCGCGAAGCGCGCGTGATGACCTAGTGTAATTAAAAATAACACACTATCGTCTCACGTGCCATCTGTAGTAACTTCCTATTTGAACTGTCCAATTTGTACTCTTGTTAAGGTGATGTATCAGATGTTTCTATCGGCATTACAAATTCCATAAAATAAAACAGAAATAACGAGAAAATGACAATTTATGATATTTAACTTTCCTTTGTCAAGTTTAGATTCTTATATAATCAGAGTATCGCTCTCTAGTAATTACAAGATGAAATTTTTATTAATTGAATTATATTTCACAAAATTTCAAGCCTCGTTAACTCAGACCTTCAACATCGCCTAAATATTCGCCGAGAATATAAGTTTGTGGAACGTAAAACTAACGCCTAAACGTATTTTTCACGTATCATTTACATTGTAGGAACTTATGTTCCTGCGGATACATGAATTGCTAAAAGGATGTTCTATACATATAATACAGAAGCTGCAATATCCATCCAAAATTTTTTTCATAAAAGTAAAATATCAATCAAATAATGATTTCGGAAATTTGTAATGGCATAAAATCAGCAGATTTGCCGCCTCTCAAATTTTGCCGCCCTGGGCAGTCGCCCATGTTGCCCTTGTGTAAATCCAAGCCTGCAAATCAGCAAATAGCACATGTGATATGGAGAAGAGGACTAGTTTTAAAGCAATAACCGAAGTCGAGTGAAAATGAATTCACAATTACCCTGATAGCCAGATTTATATAGATACTGTATAAATAGTTTATAGATATGGTGTATACAAATTTTATGCAAATGTAACGTTTGTCCGTTGTAAAATTTGTATACATCGTTTACATACATTATATTCTTTAAAAATAATATAATCAGAAATTTATCTGTACGTATTAAAAACTTTAAAATAGAATTGAAGTTGAATAAAACTGAATCCTTGAATATGTTACAGCAAAATAGTCGACTGAATTAAATTTGCATGAAAATAATTTAAAAAATTCTTGTTTTATTCAATGTATATTGATTATTAATCAATAATATAATTTTAATATAGAAACGTTTTCCAATAAACATAAGAACACGAGTAACAGTTCGTATTGAAAACTAAATTTAATCTCCGGTAGAAAATTATTTTATAGCAGAAAAAAAATAAATATTATATTCAAATACAATTTTTACAGGATACCTAATGCACGTTTAAATATGAATTTAACTCTAAAATTAAGATAGTTTGACAGCTTTTAAGCCAAAATTGTGACATCGCAGTGATATCACAAGCGCGTTCTTCGACGTTATGTCAACAAGAAAATTAAGAAAAAATTGCGAACGATAGGATTCGAGCGGGAAACACAAAAGAAACCCACCAGAGTCTTTCTCGCAAAACCATGGCTTCAAGTTGAAATAATTGAAACAAACTTGTTCTAAAATATACACTACAACATGAAGAATTAAAATAATAGCTGCATTTTGGCTACTACATCAACTTGAGGCCGTGGTTATGAGAGAAAGACTCTTGTTGTTTACTTTGGTGATACGAGTTGGAATTCTCCGTACGCTACTTTTTCCTTCATTTTTTATTGAAATACTGCCGCAGTACTCGCTCGTGATACCATTGTGATTGCAAAGCGATAATGCTGCGATATCTTAATTGGTTATGTAAAGAATGATAATAATTTTTTTCTTTTCTGAAATCTTGCAGACACCATGCTGAAAATGATGAATGACCAGCGCATCAATTTAATGCAAGCGCTGAATAATGAAATGGTACCTGCAACTTCCAAATATCTCAAAAGACATGAAGCATTGTCTCAATTGTGGGCTAAATTGGAAAATGGTACCATTTCTATGGAAGAATTTCTTCGAGAAGCAGCTTGTCTTCAGAAAAGTTATGGTACAGAATCAATTTTTTTTAATGAAAACGCCTTGTTTAAAATACCTATCGTTTAAATAACTCAACCTAAACTTAATTCGCTTAAACATACACTGGAAAAAAAGTACTGCTAATGTAACGATATTTTGGCTGGTCGAACTGTAAAAAATGTTAGTCGATTGCCGAATCGCTGGAATAGTTAACAGAACTAGACTTTTTCGTAATAAACAAATACGTTCAGGTACTATAGCAACGTGTATTATGACAGGAGCAATATAGACAGCTCTAACCACAACATTCAAATAATTCAGCTTTCCTAAATGTTGTATTGCTCTCAGAGCAATACTGTTTTCTCAGTGTAGTATTAATATTTAATATGCTTTTCATAATTCTGCCACTGAAATTTGTTGTTACGCGCTGTAACTACACTGAACTACAGGCATAACTACGCTCAACTACGTGTTGTAGTCTACTGCTACTGTCGGCGTTCTGCAACAATTCCCTGATAGAATAGCTGCAATCAAATGATTAGATCAAATTTTGCGTTCAGCAGCGTCTGCAGATTTGATCAAATTTTGATCAAATTGTTTTTTGTAATATTTTTTATTACAAAAAAAACATTAGTTTTAAGACAAAATTTCAAAATGTCATATCGTAGGTAACATTTATGGCTTGTTGTTTTGAAAATCCCATCAGTTTACACTAAAAACTCATATATTTTAATATAACCTATAACAATAACAGATATGAATATTATTTATAATACCGATAAACGGATAAAAACATTTCAATTGACATCTAAAAAAAATTTATACAAATTTAACAAATAAAAAAGAAATCATAATTTGACCAAAGTTTTAACAAACTAGCGGACACCGGATTACACAAAATTTGATCAACTAAAAGCAATTCATTTGCATAAAATTTCATCAAAATTTGATCAAATCGAGATATAGGGAATTCTGCGTCAACTGAATCATCTATCATTTTTTACTTCAAAACAACCAATTTTTCCAATTGCTTGAAACGAAAATTGCTATACAAAAATGCATGGTATTATAAAGAAAAAAAATTCCAACATACAATCTTTCTTATATTTTTGTGACCTTATAATTTTTTTCAGAACGCATATTTCAATTTTCATGAATAATACTTTTAAAGATGTTCCAAAAAATTTAAAGATGGATCTAAAAGTTTCACTTTTGGGTTTTAATTAATGTAAAAAACTGGTTGCTTTGAAAGCAAGAATGACAGTTGGGTAAGTTAACATAGAATGCCCCATTTACAGGGTTGGGCAAGTAACGTGAAAAAAAGTTAAGTTGAAAGTTATTAACTTTTTAACTTAACGTCGTTAACATTTCTAAGCGTTAACTTTTAACTTAACGAAGTTACTTTTTTTCATTAACTTTTAACTTTTTTTTGCAAAAGTTAAAAAAAACCAACAAAATACAAATATTACTAATAAATAAATGATGAAACAAATGTTAATAATCCATAATATACATTATCTGATAATAAGCTGAACGAATTACTTATTTATTTTATAGTAATGTATACTATAAAATTAATAAGTTTTTAAAATTGTTTTAAAATTAAAAAACTACATTACAAGTTTTTTAATTTTAAAAAATAACAAATTAAAACTCATATTTCTGTCGGATATATATTATATACTTTCAAAGTCTTACAAATTAATATTTGATCGATTGAAAATGTCAATATATAGAATGTTTTGAAATTTTTCAATTAAATTGAACTGATTTCTCTTCTACGCTCATTATACTTGTGATCGTAGCAGTTTTGTTACTTAAGTTTAATAAATATTTCTATTAATTGTTATTAACTTAGACATACTACAATTGTTAAAAAAGAATTATTTATTAAAAAATGTTATTGTTAAACATCTGTTTTTATATACGCAAGCTTTATTGCCATTAACGTGAAAAAAAAGTTAAAAGTTAAGTTAAAAGTTAAATGTTATTAACTTTTTAACTTAACGTCGTTACTTTTTTTCAGTAACTTGACCAACCCTGCCCATTTACATTCAAAGAGATAGACTGCAGTGTGCAGTCTACATTACAGTCTGCAATGTAAAGTTGGAATTAAAACTTTACAATTACACGATAAACGTTACAGTTTAGATTGGAAATGTCGCAGTAAAAAAACAAGTTTACCAGATATCGCATGCAAACAAAATCCGAACGATACATTTTTTCATTTGTACATTTTTTCTCAGAGTACGAGAACTTCTACCTGCATCAGGAATTGATTCCTGATAATGACACCTCCGAGGATCATGAGAACGACGCAGCCGTCAACAGTATCTCCACTGAATTGCAAGAACAGCAAGTAGAAGAGTCCGTAGGTCCGCAGGTAGAACAGGAACAAAAGGAAGACGAAGAAGAAGAAGAAGAAGAAGACGATGAAGCGTATGAGATAGAAGTATTAGAAGATGCTTACTTCAGAGAACACGAGGCTGATATAGTCGAACTATTTTTTTAATAGATACCCTTAATTTACTAATTATATAATTTTGAATTACATTTTTTAATAACAAATTTTGTATCATTGCTCAACCTTTTTAGAACCAATACAATTTTATATTTTTACGTCACTGATGCACGTAAAACACAGATTTGTGTTAAGAAGTGTCCGCATATTTGCAAAAAATTCGTGTAAACGTCATGCGAACAGTTCCCATAAATGTTACGGAATATTTGTTTGTTTCATTATTTACTATGTTATTATCCCAAAAACATTGAATATGTCTTCAACTATAATTCGCTATATTAATATACATTTATGTATCTATGACATTTATAATGATAATTATTTATGATTTTGACATAACAACAAAAATTAAACTTATAACATTAAAAACCATAATAAACTTCTTTCATTCAATACTTATATTACAGAAAAAATGTTTATTATTTTAATACGATTTTCACAACTTACATGCAAACACGCGGACGCCTCTTTGCATAAATTTTGTGCGAACATCATGCGAACGGTTCGCATGGATTTTCACAAAAATTTGCAAAAATATGGCTTGCAGGCTCGAAAGCTGAGAGTAAAGCAACAATTTACTATCCTTGGAAGTGAAACTTACCCTCGGGATTGAATGTTCGCTTTACTCCCTGTGGTTAGCGTTTTACTCCCTAGGGCTGTAAAGTCCCTAGTAAAACAAAAAATATATTTACAATATATTTCTAATATATTTCCAATATATTTGTAATATATTTGAAATATATTTCTAATACATTTCTAATATATTGTAAATACATTTCTAATATATGACAAATATATTTAACTTTTTAATTTATGCAATAAATAGTTTTAAAGGTTTATAAGAACTTTTAAAAATACTCTGAAAGATTATTTTTCATAAGTGAAACAGTAACTCCTTCGCTCCCAGCGTTTAGATATTACAATATTATTTAAAATATTTATAATATAAAAATACTGACATATCATATATAAATAGTTTCTATAGAAATTGGAAAAAATTTCCAAAAATTTGATTCTATAATTTTGGTATTTTTTTACTTCCTTGGGTGTATATTTTCAGAAAATAGCATTTAAATTAAATTTAGCGCAAAATAAAAAATTCGGGAGAGAATGGGTATTGCATTGAAAAACCATTTTTAATCAAGAAAAAACATTTTGCACATAACTAAATGCAATACAGAGTTAAATATGCTGATACTACAGAAATATATTGAAAATAGAATTTTAAGGCTGATAAATATATTTACTATATATTTTTATTATATGGTT
>JABFPD010000493.1:0-11363 GCA_022817545.1 Cremastobaeus sp. ZL-2020 | reverse complement strand
CGGAAATCTAAATTGCTGGATTAGTTTTGAAGAATTTCTCACAACCTGGACCCTTAAAAATTCTATATCCGGACAGCCACAATCAGTTTTTTTTTGTATCGCAGCCATCGGTGAAGGGAGGGGAATAGAAACCGGTCAGCAATGCAAATTAGCTAAGGGATATTCGACGAAAGCTCAGGTTATCTTGTATCTCATGCGATTTAATGACAGATGTAACAAAAGGAAAGAAGGCAAATTAAAAAAAAGCTGTTAAAACGGGTTAAAAAATTGTCAACACGACGAAAATGTGACAGTGAGAAAACATAACCCACAATCGTGACAAAGCACGCGGAATAAACAAAAGTTTAAATAGCCGGTGATCGGTTAATTGCGATCGATCACGAAGTCGGGACGAATAATTTGTCTAAATTGTCCGCGTGAGCAACAAGACGAGTGTTACCTCGCGGATTCTCGGAACCTGTTGAACAGCTACGAATCCGGAGAACAGGTTGCTCAATTGCACTCTGTGGAATAATCGTAGAGAGGCCATTTTGACTGACTACAAAAAGATACTCCTACTGGCTACTCGGCTTCTGGCAGCACTCTCTGACAGGCGAAGCTCTCAAGTCTCAAGTCTCAACTGGTCTCAGCACTCTCAGCTCATGGCTCACGCCTCAACTCATCGGAGAATGGAGATGGGAGATTGAGAGATTGCAGTTTACATTTACAGTCACTGGCACTGGTTGGCTCTCAACATGCTGGAATTCTAAAGTTTGCACTTATGTAATTCCACATAGAAAGTAGCGCCACCTACTTGCGCTTGCCGACGGCGGAAACGCAGTTACATACCCCTGCAAGGGTCGCTGGCTGCCATTGGTGCGCACGGGCGCGTCTACCTAGCCGTGCTCGAGAGTACGTGTTTGCTCGAATCGCGCTGACCGCGAGCGTAGCCGCGCGCCGTCGAACGTCAAAGAAGCTAGCAAAGTGAGCCGCAAGATCCGCGCCGCGACGCCGCGCGCCGACGAATCTCGGCCCCTAACCTCGCAGTCTGGAAAAAAGGAGAGGAGCAGACATAGAGGGTCGCGCCTAACCTCAAAGGGTCGGAGGAGGAAAAATTAAACGGAAAACGCAAAGGCATCGCGATAGAGTTGGTGGACGGGCGGGGTAGGGAGTAAACGACGAGGCATGGCCAGTGAGTGAAGGTGGTGCGTCGCGCGGCCGCCAGGTGGCGCCATCGGTCGGCAGCGAGCTACGACAACGCACGGACACCCTGCAACGGGATCGCTCGCGTACGAGGACATTTTCACGGGACAGCCGACGACGCGCCGAGTCCCGCGGGCGATTTTTGGCCTCGAAGGTGAGTACCCGTCTCGGCAACCGCCGCTGCGTAACCCGCGGCCCGCGCGCTCGCCGCCCTGGCCGTGGCGACCCGCAGCCCATTGTTTATTCGTGGCGAGGCCGTGGCGATTCGACTCTCCGAGCTGCCCGTGCCCCGCGCCCCGCCGATCTTCCCTCGAGAACCTCGCAGCGGCTACGCGACATGCGACAAACGACAACGCGACCCAACCGCGGCCACCCCGGCTGTCTTCGTCCAACTTTCCGCACTCCTCCGCTGCAACCGCCTCCCCCCTCCCGTCCTCCTTGCCTCTCATCCTCTCAGCCTCTGTTCTCGCACGCACGAGCTTTTCCCTCGGGCGGTTTGGGGCGTTTGGGCCGTCACGCCGATCGCGCCGTCGCCCGTCGGCCGGACACTTTTCCACGGGGGGTTGCTCCGCAAAGGGGGCGCGGCGGGGTGCTCAGCTGACTCCGCACTTCGGAGCCAGTGCTCACAATCTGAGAAGCGCTAGACAAAATGGTGATACATCGCACAACGCAGCTCCGCCATCGTCCGCGCGCCAAGTCGGTATTTTTAGGGTAGTCCCCAAACGGGAATAGAGGTCCTTTTATTTATAACAAATTGGGGTGCAGCGCGGCTGACGCTCGCTCTCGCTTCTCGCGGCTCCACCAACCTAGTCGGAGACTGGATGCCTCTGTTGCGTGTACAACTTAATCATAGCTAATCATTGGTTTATGCATTTGCACTCCGATGGCTGGTACACTAAAAAAACTGCGCACGTTTCGTAGCTGCATCGTGGATTGACGTGTATTTCGTCAGGGCTTGCGACTAAGCAAGTGCAGTCTCGCACTCGCCAGAGCCAACTGCCATTCCACTCGTTCTCCTTTTATCGTGCTTTCGCACAAATGTTATTTATCGACCTCCAATAACCAGTCATAATTTTCAAATGCAAATTAGCCGCAGCTTTTAATTGCACCGGCGATGCCAGTGCAAGCTCTTCAAGTTTCTTCGCCGTTCGCTGGCCTAACTTCACGTGTGCTCCGCGAGTAACTTTTTCTTTGCAAGAATCTTTTCAATTATCATATCCACTGTACATATTGCGTAATCATTTTTTCAAACCTATTCCAGCATTTCAAACATGAACATTTTTCACATTTCGGATGCTCTTTCAAATTTGTCGGCACAAAATCAGTTGACGTCACTTGAAATTATTTTAGCCCAATTTTATGCAAACACTCTGGGCTTTTGAGTGGGGGATGTGCAACTTATCCCTTCCAAATTTTGCATTTCCTCGTTATTTGTTTAAGAAAAACTACAAATAAAACATGCAATAAAACTCTTTTGGAGTTTTTTAATTCATAAAACAAATTTTCTGCTGAATATTAGGCATTGTGTTCAGTAATTAAATAAAGTAGCTGATTCCTCAAATGTTCACATACTCCCCATTATGTTTGAATTTCAAATATTCAAACATAATGGGGAATGTTTGAATGTCTTCGTTAATGTATTTTAACTAAATATAATTTTTATTACTTTTTTTATATAAGTGATTAGTATCTTGGAAGTTAGGATAGTGAGAGTTGTTTCTGTAATCAATAAATAACAGTTCAATATTAAGTATCATCATTTGTTTCCTATTTTAGCTGTCGATCTAGCTTTTGTTGATACTATTATTGATTTTAGTTCTATTTTATTTCTAGTGCTATTCATTGCTATGGAAACAACTTTCCAATATTTTTCTTTTTAGTATACAATTTTGCAAATATTCAGTTATAAACAACCTCGCAGGTAGGATTAGCAAGTTAATTTGTTTCTCAATTTTGATTTCTTGAATAAACTGATTGATTGAAAATTGCTTTGAAAATTAACTACTTTATTCAGATATATTCCATTGCCTGTATGTGTTAAAAATGTAAGTCGCAAGGCAACAAAACTTATTCAACTATGAAAAGTTACTAAAAAAACAATAAACTATACCATCTCAGTTGGTTGAATTAAAATTTAAAATAAGAATAGCTGAATCATCTAGCTCGCATAGTTTTTCATAATTCTCTTCTATTGAAACGTTGGATTTGTAAAATTCAATCACAACAGTCAGCTTTTTCAAGTTTTAATGCATTTATTATTGGTTTTTACTGTATTGTTTTCAGTCGAGAAAAGAACATCGCCATATTTCTTTATCTTTATGTCTAGTATGAACAATTTTGTAATTATAAGTTACAATATTTTGATTTCAAGTTTCTCGATCACTATAAAAACTTAAAGAAAATTATCTGTTACTAATCTACATGATTTTCCACATATTGTTCACTTTCTTAAATTTTGTAACAATTTATTACATTACAAAGGAAGTAAAAAATGTCAAAACTTTCTCGAAAATATGAACATTTTGATTAAAATTTTATCTTTACAATTATAAGTCTTCCAAAATACATGTGTTTCAATATGGTCGAAATAAAATAGAAAGTTGTCTCGAAGCAGTAATGTGAAATAGCATCAACTGAAAATTGAATCACTGGAGCAGAAAAACAAAAGAGAAGGTTTTTAGATAAAAGATTTTTTTCATTCAAAATAATCACTTCACAAGTTAAAGAAATGTTTTTGTCCAGGTTAACTCGGTATTTGTTGCAAAATACGTGACTGAAGGAATATTCAGTAGTTCAAACAGATATAGTGTATATTCACATTAGGGCCAATTAATTCTTCCTGCTCTTTTTTCAGTGGAGTGGTCAGGTTTTTTATCCCAATATATTTATGAATTTGATCGTTTTTAGCAATTTACTAAACATTATAGTAGTATTTTTATTTTCTATAAAGTTGTTTTTCTCCTACTTTAGTGTAAGTGGAAACATCTGTTAAACAGAATTAAGTGGTTTACATTTTCTTGAAAATTCATGGATTTATTAAACATTTGTTTCAATTTGTTAACTTTCTTATCCAGTAATTTTTTATCAGTGTGGAATTTTGGGGATGAAAAATATATCAGTTTTATATGACGTCATAAGAATATAATTCTAGATATTCATTAATATTTTATATTTTTATTGTACATTAATATTATATTAATTTAACAATTGAAACATATTTAATAGTAAATTCTTTTTTAATTGATTTTGAATTGTGAAACCCAGGCAAAGCTAGATTGTTGTTTAACCTAAATAACAAGATTAAATTCCATAAGAAAAGTTGTGTGCCGTTGGAATCCCGGTGTGAAAATGAAGTTTTCAGACCGGAAGAAAGTGTAATCCATAACGCAGTAAAACATGCAGTGTGAATGTTGTGCTTTGAAATAGGGAGCGTGCATATACCTTTTATACAGAGAATTCAGCCAAGGAAAACTTACGCATCGAACAATAACATGAACAAAGAAGCGAATGTAAGCATAATATTTAATAACCAAACTCTAATAACTAATTTCTGAAATGCATAAACAGGAAAAATCGAGGGACAAATTTCTCAAATTAGTTTCATTTATGGAAGGTTCATTTTTATGACAAAAACTATTGAAATGCCAAGTTTTCTTTGTACTTGACATTTTACATAATCGTTGAATTTTTCCAAAATTATATATAATTTTAATTTAATCTAAACCTTTTTTAGCGTTTTTGTTAATAACGATAGACTTGGTTTTTTGGGAATTTCAATCTAAAAGTTGAATCACGTTGTTGCTTTGTAGGAAATATATATTTAATTCCAGTTATGAAGAAATGTTGCTCGTATAAAATTAATGCGTTGATTGTAAAACGTAATTAAACAGACAGATTGGTAATGAAAATATATCAAGGTGACCTTTGGATTGAAATACCATAAAGTAATGTAGCAGTGTAATAATGAGAAAAGAGCATATGTCGAGAACTTTCTTCTTGGAAAATTTATACCGATTAATTTATAGTATTCTACTATAAATTAATTGAATACTATCATGAAAGACGCATCCAACGTTGCATGATTACACGATGGTAATTATTATTTCAATCATTTTATAACAATTTGATTTCGAATCATGAAAATTAGTTTTTAACAATGTTGTAGCGATGTTTTCTTCATTTTGTATAAAACGCCTGGATCGAACTGATTCGATTATTTTCCTCTTTTCTTGAGGATGTTGACTCTTTTCTTTTTATAATTCTTTTGCAACATTTATTTATATTCTATAACCTATTTTGTAGTGCAATTGCGTAATCAGCCTAACCAATTTTTCTTGTCGTGAGAATCCCTGTGGAAACTTAATTTTGATTCATTAAAAGCATTGGAATTAATTATAAACTGGTAAGCCAGGATGGGGTACTGAGAAGTCAAAAGAAACTATATAGAATAGTTGTTTTGCATTTTAATTAACTAATTACTAATAAATTGTGTTACTGACTATGGAGCAGAAGAGTTGGATAGTTGGTTAAAATATCTGTAATTACTTGTAATCGTAAATGAAAAATTCTCTTTCATTTTACTCTCCACCCTTTTTCCGAACCTTAGAATTTTATTGTCCAGCTTAAGCTCAACAAGCTATTTTTAGAAGCTCAATTTCCAATCTATTATAGAATCATTACCAATAAAAATATCATTTGATTAAATTTTAGTTTAATAACGACGTTTCTTGGTGTGCCTCCTATATATTCTAATGACCCAAGTTTTTTATACACACGAAAATCGAATGCTCTGTATGTCAGTAGTGAATTATTCGTTCCAGTCCTAGTGAAATGTAACTTTCTGCTGAAATCTCTAAAGTTGGTTTTTGTTTCTAATCAGTTTCTCCATTATTTTAAAACACTAAGTCGATAAAATTGTGCATAGAAAATTGCATTTGAATCAACACTGAACAACTTGAGTCAACACGTTTTTCATAACACCAACATGACCGCCATTGCTGACTCAACATTGCAAGTATATTGAATTTTAAATTTTAACGAGATTCCGTCTACCCACGTTGTTTTAGTTGCACGTATATTTTCATAATGATTTCAAAATAAATTATGAAATATCGATAAAAAGAGAACAGTAAAAAAATATCGAATATCCTGAATTGTGGCATTTATTTTTACATTAGGCATTTTTTTCTTCTTCTTGTTCTTCCTCTAACAACTGGACATTCACTGTGCCTTTGAAATATTATAATTAACGCAAAAATGCGTTGAAAATAAATTGTTAGTTTTAAATTTATATGTTAATTTTTTCAATCAAGTGGTAAAGCAAATGTATTGTCCATCTAACAAAAATATCTGACATCATTTATTTTAAGTAGTTCAGCAATATTTCTTATAATAATATATAATTATAATGAAAGACAAAATTAATGTCAAACGTGGTTTTAGTTAACTTTTTTATCATTTTTCTTTATTTTTGCAATTTTGTAAACACGAATTTGCCATTACTTCATTTCTGTACAAAAGTATTTATTATTCATATGCGTATATGATTATGCAAGTTCTATATTACAAAATTACCTTATAATCATTATTATTATTATTATTCAAATGCAGCTTACATTGTACTTACGTTGTAGGTTGTAGGGCTTTTGAGGTTTGTCGGTTTTAGCTCAATAGCCCTAGGGCCCATAGCTATTGTATGTAAGTATAGGTAATGTAAATTTGTATTGAAAAATTCTTTTTATTTTATAAATAATTATTATTTTGTGACAAAAGCAGATTTACTAGAATTTATTTATACAAAATAACATATATACTAGGACTTGAACATTCTTCACTCATTAAGATGATCGTCATTGTTAGACATTACACATACCAAAAATTGTTAGCATGCTGACAAAGATCGCAAGTATGTATTATTCTTCTCCAAATAAAGGAGGAATTCAAGTTTTACTTTCATCCACTAACTACAGTGCGATTTTCTCCCTTTATTTGCAAATTTGTTTTTTCTCCGCAACTTCTCTTTGTCAACTGCATTCTGATTATCAAAAGATAAAATAATTATTAATTAAATTACAACTTTCAAAAAGTAGACCTTCGACATCACTTTCTTAGGGAAAACAAGTCTAAATCTTTTGGTATGTATAGGGTGAAGTGGGGCAAAAGTGAACAGTTAGTAGAATTCATTAAAAATTATGATTTTTTGTAACCTAAACTTAAAAAAATATCAAATACAATAAATATTTATTGAAATATGATTTTTTATTAATTTTTATTAATTATTCACTTTTGCCTCAGCTATTCATTTTTACCCCACTTCACCCTCCATAATCTCCTGCAGCTAACAAAGGTTTTTCATCCCTAAGAACCTCAAATTTGAAACTCAAAGTCCCATTGTTTGCAGTTTATTTGTCCTTTCCTTCTATCCATAAGAGAATAATCATATGAAACGTGTCTAAAATCGTCCTCCGTTGCTGATTAATTTCGCCCAAACTATTTGCATTCTGATTAGTTGATTCTATTTTGCGCGCTACAATTCAAATTTACCCCCTCATTTAAAAGAGACATTATTATTATTAATGTATGTAAATCAACCGATTTTTTATTTAATCAGACTATTTATTTCGTCTTTTTTATTGTTGTGACGTTTCGACCACTTGTATATGGCCTTCTTCAGACATTGTTTCTACAATAATATAATACAATTTTTCATTAACAGTACACTTAAAAATCACAGTAGTAATAAACATTTCGCCAATATCTGTATAACTCACCTAATATAAACAAGTCATAAATATATGTTATGTCAAAACATTTTTGAAGTAAATTTATGAAAAAATTTCACAAGTCAATAAATGAGAATGTTTTTAGTTTGTGACGGCAATGATAACATGTATATGTGATCGAAGTCTAGTTTTTTCTCAATCAAAATAATTAGCTAAAGTCAGTTTACAAAATCATGTGGTAGATATCGCTTAAGTCGTTCGTGTCGCTTTGTACATTTAAAGTGTTACTGTTGGACTTGATATGTAGCATTTCTGAAATACATCTTTTTTTCAACTGTGTTTCCTTATCTAAAATATCAACATTATTCCAATTGATGTTATGTTCCGGATTATTTAATCTGTGTATAGAAATAACGTTAAGGTTTTCTGTATATATGTTTTTGTTATGTTCTTTAATTCTAGTTTTTAACGCTCTTTTTGTTTGACCAATGTAATTCGCATCGCATTCCTCGCACTTAATCCTGTAGACAACGTTATGTTGTTCATCTTTTTTAATTTTATCTTTACCTTTTTTTATGAATTTATCTAATTTATTTTGTATTTTGTAAACTGGTTTGATTTTAAATTCCTTCAAAACTTTACCGAATTTCTGTGAAAAACCATCAATATATGGTAATAGAATGTGTTGGTTTTTTGTTGTATTATCATTATCTAGAGAAATATTACTATTGTTATGATCATTGTTGTATTTATATTTTTTTATTCTGTACTTAATAAATTTGTTAATGAAGTTTTTCGGATAAGAGTTCGCGATTAAAATATCATATATCAAACTTAAATTACGTTTGTGGAATTTATTATGTGATAACAACATAACTTTGTCTACAAGATTGTAAATCATAGCTTTTTTGTGAGCTATAGGGTGACTAGATAGAAAATTAAGTATTCTGCCCGAATACGTTTCTTTGCGGTACCAATCTGTGATAATATCATTGTCTTCTTTTATCACTAGTACATCTAAGAAACTAAGTCTACCATCTTTTTCTAATTCGTGCGTGAACTTTAGATCTACATGATAGTTGTTAAAAGTATCAATTAATTGGTGTACCTTGTTTTTCGGAATTATAGCAAATATGTCGTCTACATATCGTACATAACATGTCGGTTTAAAGTCTAATTTGTCAATACATTTTCGCTCTAAATCCCTCATTACTATTTCAGCAAAGAATGGCGAAATCGGAGAACCCATAGGGGATCCTTTTATTTGTTGGAAAAAATTGCCATTAAACGCAAAAAAAGTCGAATTTAACAAAAAATTTGTCGCTATTTCTATCTCTGACCATGGAATGTTGACTTGTTTCTCAATTATTTGCCATCTGTTACGCATACTGTCAATTACACAAGAGTTCGGGATGTTCGTAAACAAAGAAGTGACGTCGAGGGATAACATTGTACTATCACCTTCTATATTTAGGTCTTTAATTTTTGTAATAAACTCAGCTGAGTTTTTTACCGAGAAATTATCTTCATTCAAGCCGGCTTTAAATTTTTGAAGTAAAAAACTCGCAAATTTATGTATCGGACTACCGATTGAAGACACAATTAATCGATAAGGAAAACCTTCCTTGTGGATTTTTGGTAAAGCGTAAGCTCTGGCTAAATTCCCGGAAGAAACAAATAAGTTATTATACGTATATGAATCTATGTATTTCTTTTTTTTCCATCTTTTTAATATTTGTTGAAGACTGTTTAAAATTTTATTAATAGGATTTCTGTTTAATGATTTGTATATGCATTTGTCCTGTAATAAATTATCAACTTTACTTAAGTAATCTGACCAATTAACTGCTACCGTAACATTACCTTTATCTGCTTTCGTGAAAAATATGTTGTCATTATTTTTAAGAAATTCCCTAGTCCTATTTTCATTTTCTTTGATTAGTTTGTATTTATAATTAATATGTTCTGTTTTTTCTTTACTTGAATTATAAACATTAATGTCATTAACGAGAGCTATCCTAACTTCATCGTGTTTATCTATAGGAAACTTTTTAATATTTGATTCTACGTGTTTTACAAGATCGATCTTATTGTTTTTATTTATTTTTTGTACTTTTAAATTAAACTTGTCACCTAATGCTACAAAATCTCTAACTTCTCTAGGAATTTCCATATCTGTCAAATTTATAAACCACTTATCTATAAAACATGGACGTATATCTGTATTGTATTTAGTAGAAAATAATTTATCTAATTTGTCTGTTTTGGTTAACCTACTCAAGTCATAACATCTGTCTAATAATATCTGTTGTGTCTCGTAAAACTGTAGCCTTAATTCTATTGACAAATCTTGTTCTATATTTATTTCTAATTTGATCAAAATTCTTTTTAATGTAGCTAATTTATAGTGTAATTCCTTGATTTCATAATTCAGTAAACATCGTTTAAAGTAACTCAGTTTTCTGTTGAATTTACTGCTAACTTTTTTGTTTATAAAATTAAATTGTTTTAAACCATTTCTGATGTTGATAATATGTGTTGGTAGAATATCCATTTTTCTGCATTGCAATAGAAATTCCACATGTGCTTCGGTCTTCTTATATTTTCTAGCATTGTTCATCCACTGTTTCATCTTGAGTACTGTAGAAGTATGTGGTGTGTTTTTGTTGATTTCTTGTAGAAAATTCTGTACTATAGACATTTCTAAACGGTTGTAATGTCGTTATTCAAATTTGAATTTTTCCTTAACGTCTGATAGGTAGATGTATATTAATGTATGTAAATCAACCGATTTTTTATTTAATCAGACTATTTATTTCGTCTTTTTTATTGTGACGTTTCGACCACTTGTATATGGCCTTCTTCAGACATTGTTTCTACAATAATATAATACAATTTTTCATTAACAGTACACTTAAAAAAATCACAGTAGTAATAAACATTTCGCTAATATCTGTACAACTCACCTAATATAAACAGGTCATAAATATATATTACGTCAAAACATTTTTAAGTAAATTTATGAAAAAATTCACAAGTCAATAAATGAGAATGTTTTTGGTTTGTGACGGCAATGATAACATGTATATATGATCGAAGTCTAGTTTTTTCTCAATCAAAATAATTAGCTAAAGTCAGTTTACAAAATCATGTGGTAGATATCGCTTAAGTCGTTCGTGTCGCTTTGTACATTTAAAGTGTTACTATTGGACTTGATATGTAGCATTTCTGAAATACATCTTTTTTTCAACTGTGTTTCCTTATCTAAAATATCAACATTATTCCAATTGATGTTATGTTCCGGATTATTTAATCTGTGTATAGAAATAACGTTAAGGTTTTCTGTATATATGTTTTTGTTATGTTCTTTAATTCTAGTTTTTAACGCTCTTTTTGTTTGACCAATGTAATTCGCATCGCAATCCTCGCACTTAATCCTGTAGACAACGTTATGTTGTT
>JABFPD010000492.1:0-11373 GCA_022817545.1 Cremastobaeus sp. ZL-2020 | reverse complement strand
CACTAATTTTTCAAGTACCGCGATCCCGGTATTCGGCGCAAAGCGCGCGGAGCCTCTTTCGAACTGTTTTGCTTTTGAAACCAAAGAGTTTTTCGTTTATAATTTTATTATTGTAGTTCTTCACTTGTGCTGTTACTGTTAAGTATTCTATTATGTATTAATAATATTATTTTTGTTGAACATTTTTTTATATATACATTTTTATTAATTTTTAGTATTAGCAACATGCCGCGCCTAGTGTCTTTCTGTAACCCGTTGAATCGGAGTAAACATAAATGCACTTGCAAGAATCTACAAAAAATAACAATTAATTGGAATTCGAATCATTTATAGGGCAGTATATTTGCAACGCATGCAAACAAATCATTTTGTACATCAGCGTTAAAAACTCGTTATTTTTTGGTTGTCCCAGTGGCCAAAACAACATATATTTAGTACATTTCATTTTACACGGATTTGCATGTGATGACGTGATTCTTGTCACACGGGAATGCGTGTGACAATAATACTTTTTTTAAGGAGATTGGAATAAGTTTTTCAAACAAAAAACTCTTCTTTAACGCAAATGTACAATAAATAGTGTATACATCAGTCTAATGGAGATTATTTTTCACTGACCCTGAAAACCTCGTAAACTTTAAACAAATATTTATGCAAATTTTATAAACATTAATATGTATCAAAATTTTCATAAACTTTAGTGTAATGTTTACACAATTATGCAAACTTCATACAGCTTTTTCAGAAATCCATGGTTTTCAGCGAACATGTTATTACCACTCGCCACGCAAATACGTGCAAAATTCGCTGATAAAAATTAACGATGATATACAAAAATCATTTGTTTGTATGAGTTGAAAATATACTGCCCTATAAATGATTCGAATTTATCATTTCAATTAACTATTATTTTTTGTAGATTCTTGTAAATGCATTAATGTTGACTTCGATTCAACGGGTTACAGAAAGACAATGGGCGTGGCACGTTGCTAATACTAAAAATTTAAAAAAATGTGCATATAAAAATTGTTCAACCAAAATAATATTATTATTAATACATAATAGAATACTTAACAAAACAGCACAAGTGAAAAACTACAATGATAAAATTATAAACGAAAAACTGTTTGGTTTCAAAAACAAAACAGTTCGAAAGAGGCTCCGCGCGCTTTGCGCCGAACACCCGGAAAGCGGTGCTCGAAAAATTAGTGCCAATTGAAGAATAATAAAGCTCTCCAAAATTTTGTTGGGGAAACCAGTTCCTTATTGATTAAATTGCCATCATTAACAACATGCTAGCTCATGAAGAACACAGTAAATATTCAATTTATTTATAAAAAATCGTTATTAAACAATAAAAAATCGACTAAACATTTTTTGTTTTATTTATTAAAAACTTGTATCTTTTCCCTCAATTAATCGTGAACAATCGTTAATTAAAGTTTTCTAGTATAAAAGTTATAATTTTTTTTAAAAAATTGTCCACAAATTATTATTTTATTATAACTTTTATAAAAAACAATATTTTTTCAAACTATTTATGGTGCAAGTATATGTCGAATAGTATTAACAAAATGTGAAAAAAATTTTAATTTTCATAATACATTGCAAATCGAGGGGGCAACTTCAGGAATTTTGACTCATATACAAGTTATTAATTAATAACATTTGGGGTATTTTCAAAAAGATAAAGGTATACCAATTTTTATCGGATTTTGATTTAGTTTGGCTGAGATTTAATGGAGAATGATAATACAAACAGAAATTATATCTGTATATTTTTTATTTATACTTCTATATTTTCCTGGCAATCCACGACTTTATGAAGAACTGTCAAAACAGCCCTAAATAGTGGTTTCTCGAACTTTTTTTTATATTTAAACAAATAACTTTTTTATAAATACTCGATCCAAATTTTGTTTGTATCATTATTTATTCTCCATTAAATTCAGAAAAATTTGAGCCAAACTAAATCAAAATCGGATCAAAATTAGTGTAACTTTTGTAATTTGATAAATCACTTTATTCGAGAAACATTCAAATAAAACAATTCGCGCTCTGGTCATTAAAAGTCCTAATAATTATTAATTAAATTGTTATATACGAATATATGACCTCCGTGGGCTTAAACCTTTGATATCACCTTCACCTTAAATAGAAAAACTTTTGTTGCTTTATCAACTAGTTAAAAACTACCTACTTTTCACTCTTGCAAAAACTACCACTAATAGAACTATTATTATTTATTACTAGAATAATGAAAAGAACGAAAATGTTGCAGCTCACATTGGACCATGGGTCAGAATTAAAAACGAGTCAAAATACAGTTTCAACAAGTTTCATCTAGTCGACGACAAGAAAGCTATTGAAGTGACTGTGGATGGACTGTACATGATCTCAACGCAAGTAATAACAGAGCACTAATCTTGCTTAGCGAGCTCACATGTCGAGACAAAAAACTGCACTGATTTTTTTGTACAGATTTATTATTTTGGAGATTATACTCATCATTCATATTGGATTCTGTTGAATGCCGAGGGTGCAAATGGTTCGCAAAAGATTGTAAAGTGCGCCGCTGTGTCGGCTATTACAGATAGGGAGGTTTCTTGCTACACGAACGTTGTCTTAACATTGAATAGAGGGGATCGTATTTATGTACAACAACAAGAGCGTAACAGGTATCGTCTCTTTATTCTTTAAGAGTAACAAATCGTGAACGAGCTAGAATTAACGGAAATAAGAATTTGTATATATTAAATACATAGACTGAACTTACTTTACAATTTTGCAGACTCATCAACCTACGCGAAGGCTTCAGCTACATCCAATTCATCCTCTTATCATCTGACTTAAAACGACGATTCTGAAAATTTGTTTTAAGGAAGCAATGTGATGATTTTATGTAAATAACCTGCGACCTTTATTTCTAGAAATTAAGTCTGTCGAACGTTACAGTCCTTTGTAAATTGCCATTGTTATATGCCAAAAATTAAGGCGTTTGTACTATAATTTCGCAGTTAGTAAGTTGTTTTTATGAATAAATCACTTTAAAATTTGCAATCGTTTACTTTTGAATCAATACTTGAATATTTTACACCACTTTTAGCCAATACTACTGAAAATTTATGGTAAAACTAAAAATTAAAATCATCATTTTTGTTGCATTAATTTTATGACTAGGTCGAGTGTAAGATTTTCACTTTATTATTTTGGATTTGAAAAGGAGAAGAAAATGAATAGTAACTGCAGTTTATAAAAATAAACTTTTATTGCAAAAACATGTATACCTCCCAACAACCTAATTTGTCTGTACACGTGCGTTCAGCATAGACGTGAGTGTGAAGCATTTTCATTGGCAGAGCTGCGTGGAGATGTTGTCTTTTTCGCGGCCAGTCATGTGGCGAGAAATTATCTCTCTTCGCTGCCCTTCTTCACTTCAGCCTAAAGAGAAACCATTGATGAATACAAAGTTTTTGCACAACATTTGGTTTCGCAGGGAAAAAAATATAATCAATGAAAACTCTTTGAACCCCTAAGGTCAGAAATTCAATTTGCCTCTCGCCTCAAGATTTAGCAATTTTTTCGTTTTGCAAAATTTTCGCCTTGGCGTTCGCTGTTTTTAAACTCGGTCGTTGTCACTAAGACATTCTCGTGTGTCTTAAAGTGGAGCAATCTATTTATTTTTTACTTAGTTAGCTATTTTTATATCATTAAAACCAAATTTGCAAAATTGGCACAAAAGTCGGCATAACTGAAATTTCGTGACTTGTTACAATTGATTATGCAAAACTGTTTGACGTTTTCTTTATAATTTTTTCTTTTGATTATGAACAGGTTTGATACAGAATCTACGGTTGGTTCGCTCGATAGCCGTTGTTTTATAAAAAAGAACGATAGATATTGTTTTGAAGTTACTCACCTGAAGGTTTGCAACGAGGCTTGCTCGAACGTTTCATTATTGTTTATCTTTGCTTTTTTAATTCTTTTTGTGTCTATTTTAACTATAGTCTTCGCTGTGCTCGCATTTTGTAAGACTCGACAGAAACGTTTTAGGAGAAACGAGAGTAAAATTCAAAGAGGAGTCAAAGGTGACTCTTTAAACTCTTGAGTTAACCCAATAAAATGCAAACTTTGTTCTCCCCACAATTTCTCATGTAAAACAAAATGCTAACAAGTTTGCATTGCGAAAGTAAAAAAAAATAGAACAAGAGAAGGAAAATACATGCATCATTGTCATCAAATTCTCGTTCTCGTTGCTGGTTACTCTTTCTTCCTGTGAAATAAACTGAACAACTATTGAGTTAGGCAACTTTCCTCCACTTCAGAACACTTAGACTTTTCTTAACTTAACTTAATAAGTTTACCCAAAAATCCTACTCAATAAAGAGGTGAAACGAAACAGTTACTTTCTAAGATACAACTAAGGAGTTTGAACAAGAGTAACACAGAGAAAAAAATACTTGTTTCGATCTGATAAAAAAATTTAGCTAGTTGGAGCAAATAGGTATACCTACTCTTCAAACGTTCAAAGGTGAATAATCAAGAGAAACGTACTGGTCTCATTCTGTGGTTTATTGTTTATCATGTCCTCGCTTGCTCCGGGACCATCTTTTTTATTATTAGTATTTTGCATAAACGTTACAATGTGTCTAATTTGCGCTAACTCTAGTTTAAACAACACTTACAATTTGTCAAAAAACGGTTCATTCTGTCGAGCTTGTTCATCAAAGTCAGTTTGCCTTCTCATAAAACCGCACATTGAAAATACAAACAACTCGTGTTTATAATAATCGTTATTATTAATAGTAATGATAATAATTGAGTGGCTATAGAATATCTAATATAAGCAACATAGCTAAACATGTCTATGTATATATATATTCATATATATATATACACACGTGCATATATATCATTATGATAATAATTATTAATAATCATAAAAATTTAAATATACACGTGATACATGTCAATCATCCACAACAAAACACGATCATTCACTCTCAATTAATCGATACAAAACACGAATTGAAGTCGACCTATGCTATGAATTAAGAAGGAAAAAATGAAGAAAAAAACTAAAAACTGTACAGACGAGCAATCGCTTATTGCTGCAGACTAAATGTAGTAGTTTGGTGAACGCGATACGCTGGTAAAAACGGTGTTCAAACGCAGATTGAGGGCGAGCTTGTGACTCTACTGAGTGACTTTAAAAGTGTCTTTAGGATTATGGATAATCGTGTAGAACCTCGCCGAGAATTGCCTCCACTTTACAACTTTTTGTTCAATTATATAAAATCTCGCTTCTTCTCGTTTGTCCAGTGTGCCATTATTCTACTTCGATCCTTTGTCCGAATACGTTTCTCATCATTATACTGTCATAAAGAAATCATTTTTAAGGATCATTCATATATGGTTAGAAATTCTCCTTTACAGTCAAAGGTCATGTTGATTTACAGGGCGTGGAATTTTGCGTTGTACGAAAATTCAATAGACTATGTACAAATTGCGCAAATTTGCTTCAAGCTCAAAATTGTCAATATACAATTTTCTATTGCGTTTATAAAAACACCCTGCAAATCCCATAGACGTTAACATTAATCATTAATAAATATACACAATTCATTCTACTTTTCGCTCGTTTAAAGTTGCCTTGATTTGCATTGCTTGGTTGCATGTTTGTGTTCAATTGAAAATTTTGCATTAATTCAAAACATAGCGCTCGCCTCGAAAAGTTCAGTTTTGAAAAAATGTTTGAAAAAATGAATTTTTTTAATTTCAACTGTTAAGAAAAGTTGAGTCAACGGTTTTTCTTGTTTTCCATTTTTTTCATTTTCAATCTAAACTTTTTCTTTAAAAAGGTTTTTTTAATTCAAACATTTTCTTGAAAAAAAAAAAATTGCATTTATATTGACAGGTTTTATTTTTTGACTAATAAAAATGGAAGAACATTTTATAATTTACAAATATATTTTAAAAAGTTATTTTTTTTTATTCAAACAATTTCTTTCTTATTTAAATTTAAAATAATATACGAAGTAAGGAAAATTTAGCAACTTAAAAATTCTTTGATATCAAGTGGTTTTTTCATTTTTTTTCTTTTCGATTTTTTCATTTTTAATAAAAAATTTTCCTTCAAATAAATTTTTATTTTAAAACCATTTAAAAAAATTGCATTAAAATCGGAAAATTTTATTTTTTAACTATTAAAAAATAAGAAACACTTTATAAATTACAAAACATTTGAAAAATGTTTATATTGTTTTTTATTTAAAAAAATGTTTCAACTGATAAAACAGATACAAGAGATGTAAGGTAATTTAAATCCAGAACAATTCTATTGAAGTAAAGGAATTAAAGAACTTGATTTACTTTTATTACAAGTTGAACACAAGCGAGCTGGCCAAGATAAAAACTATAGTATGCATTCTGAAATCGTCGTATTCAAATTGGCGATTAACGTCGTGGAAAATTCTTTTCAAATAGTCTCGTTAGTTCCGTTTAATTGACATGACCTTTCGAACGATTCATTTTTCTAGAAAGTTGACACTGAATTCACAAACGAAAACGCAGTCCGGCGCCGTTTTTAGAGCCGAATTACATAAGAGAAAACAAAAAAACGCTGAAATTCCTGAAACACGGAAACTTTCATTTGTAATTAAACTAAAATTAAATACATTCAAATGAAAATGATTCGAGCGTTTTCTCGCTGTTACACCACATTTTATTACCTCACAAAAAAGAATTTCTATCGAAAAATCTGCGCCTGGGAAATGAGCGGCTGCTCTTCCATTACAGTCCAAGATTACAATTTAATTTGCACACAGACCGCCGGTTGTGATTTTGCAGCAAATTACAACTTCCTTTCCGTATATCAGTGCAGGATTTCAAATTGATTTAAATAATTGTCGATAAGCAGCACCGTGATTTTCTCTATATTAGGAAATTTCCACTTGATTGCACATCGTTAACTCCAAAAGCGTACCAAAAGCGCGGCAGTTTGTGCGCATGGTCGTTAGCGCGATGCCTGTTATTTCAATTTCATATATTTACTTGAGATTGACGCTCGCCAATTTTATTACTTATTTATAACCGCGAATCAGCTGTAATGAATTTCAAGATAAACGTACTTTTCCGCCCGATAATGTGGACTACGTGCGATTTTCGTCTTGTCTTCCTCGTTTTTTCCTCGATTGAATATCAAAGCAAACAATTTTCACCGACCTCAAAAACGATCAGATGAACTTTATTGTGACATTGACGGAATACCAAATATTCACTTTCGCGCTCAGCTTTTGATTCGTGCAGCCAACTTCGTGACTTGTAACTGATATGAATTTAAGAGTCAATAAACTTTCATGGTTTGTATCAGATCAATAAGAATCGCGCGTAAAACTTGAACAAGTAATAAAAGTGAAAAAGACCATTTGATTAAAATTTTCTTGCTACAGTTTGCCACTTTTTTACTCTGCAATAATTATCATAAGAAATAGCAATTTTTAAAAAATTGTTTACGTTATGATTTTCTTTAAATATATAAATTTTAATATATAAAGTTTTTTTCTTTAGTCGGAAGACTTTGTGGCAATTTGATTTATACATTTTTCGATAACAAACTTTTTGATTAATTTTTGAATTATTTTTCATTGATTAGAAAACTAATTGGCTCGTTTTTAACTCTTTTAGACATAACTTTTTCTGGAGTGATTTAATAATTTAATTGTGTTTTATTTTTATTAGTGATTATATAAGTTCAAATAAAATGTTATTAAAAATAGAAAATTTTTTTTCATTCAATTCAACTACTTAACCCTTTCGTTCCCAGCGTTGCTTTAAAGCAACGTATTTAATTTTTGGTTTTTCATTAATTACATTTTGAAAAGATGATATTAATTGAGCCATTGGGTGGAAAAACAACTTAAGTGATTTTAAGGCGTTTTTATATCCAACAACTTATGATTTTATGTTGTATTTTAAATTTTAACACAGCTTATGATTTTAAGCTCGTCAAAACATGTATTTTTTACTTTAATTGTAAAAATGGAAAAACCAATTCAAAATTACTTGAGTCGTTTTTCCACCCAACGGCTCAATTGAAATCAGTGGTTATGTCTCAAGCCCTGCATTAATATTGAATATACAAGAAGCCAAACATATCATATATATATATATATATATATATAAATAGTTTCCATATAAACTCGTAAAAATCGCCAAAAAATGTATTTCTAATTCTTGGGTAAATATTATTTCGAAATAATATTAAAACTAAATTTGGCGCAAAATAAAAAATTCGGGAAGGAAAAAGTTAATTCAATCAAGTTACTTATTTAGTTTAATAGAATTTGTTTTTTGTTTTTCATGTTTTTCGAAAAGAACTGACTATATTGTTTATAGCGATTCACCAAATTCCTTTAGGAACAATGTCAAATTTCCTATTTGAAAGTTCAGTCGTAGGTTTACATTTTTTCACTGGAAAAATATTTGGGATTCTGTTTTTTCTGTTTTTTTTTAACAAGATAAAAGTGGTCAAACAATGCCCAACTCTCACCTAATGCAAACCGAACTTTCCTGCTTTTATCGCCGCTTACATAATTTCATTAACGAAAACATCTTCACCGAAGCGGTCATAAAAACGACTATTTGTTCTCGGGCATACCGCGCGCGTCATCTCCGTCAATTACGAGCGTCAAACAGTTGATTATCCGTCGCGTCATTTGAAAACCTTCTTTCTGTAAAGCCACAATTAAATCACGGATACATCACATTAATCACATGTCTCGTAAAGTGGCGAGCTTTCCGATTTACATAACGAAAATCTCACCGGCGCGTCGAAATGTCGAAGAGTCGATGGCAAGTGTTTTTTCTTCCAGGCACTGACGGCCTGTCTGCTGGTGGGTTTGTGCTTGGGCAAGGAGAATGGGGGCGCGCGGAGCAAGCGGCAGCCCGGGTACCACTCGCGGCGGGGGGGCAAGCCGCCCCCGTACGCGGTGCAGATGGAGCCCTTGGTGCAGTACTCGCAGCGGGACCCGCTGTACAACCCCCTGTCGGCGAGCGAGAAGACCGACGAGGGGGTCTACGAGGACGCCACGAACTACAACTACTACCCGACGGAGCCGGAGCCGATCATCGAGATCATCATCAAGGAGTCGAACGAGTCCTTGCCCGCGCCTCCCCCGCCCGCGCCCCTCCCGCGCCCCAGGCCCGCGAAGCAGCCCATTCAGGTGTTCTATGTCAAGTACGAGAAGAAGAAGGCCTATGGGGACGCGAAGCCCCAGGTGGTCTACGACGCGCCCATCCCCGCCCTGACCCCCATCGAGGACCACGAAGAGATCATCCCCGACAACGCTTCCGACTCGCCGCCCCCCTACGGCGTGGACAACCAACCCGACCTGGTCACCTCGGCACCCGAACCCTCCACCACCCTCAGAGCCATCATCAGACCCGACAGCGAGGTCTACCACTCGGGTAGCAGCGGCATCCGAGTGACCTTCGGCTCCGAACAGGTCCCCCCGAACAACCACTACAAGAGGAGCGACCCCGAAGCCAACGGCACTCGCGCCTCCAACGCCAGCAACGCCAATTTAAGCGAAAATGCCATCGGACTCCTGCCCACCCCGCTCCCGCCCGGGGCCTCCAAGAGACCCCATGGACCCTTTTTGCCCCAGCAGTCCATTCCTCCCAGGGTGCCGCCTGCCTTCCCGCAACAGAGGATCGTCAACTCCTTCCCCCCGCAGCATCAGCAGATTCAGCAACAGCCACCGAACTTCTACGCTCAGTACCAGCTGCAGAATCAACCCTTACCTCCGCTCGTCAGAAATCCGCCCCCGAGATCGCCGCAGAGACATCCTATCACTATACAAGGATTGCCTGAGGTGAGAACTATTCACTTCTAACAAACTTCTACACGAAAAGAACAGTTTAGTTAATTCCCTAGTAAAACAAAAAATATATTAACCAAATATTTTTAAATATCAATATATGGTCAATATATTAAATAGGATAAAAATATATTACCAATATATTTCTAATATATTGACAATATATTTTCAATATATTTACCATATATTGCCAATACATTACCAATATATTTTAACCTTAATAAAAACTAACAAATTTTGAGTATGTATTATTAATATATTAGTAATATATTGCCAATATATTATTATTACATGGGCAATACACTAAATTATATGAACATAAAATTTTCATGTTGCAATATATTAAAAATATATTGATAATATATTGAAAATATATTAATAATATATTGGTAATATATTGTGAATATTTTGAAAATATATTGTTAATATATTATCATTTTTACTAGGGTTCAAGTTTTTTGCGTGTAGACTCTAAAAACTCGGTTTTGAAAGTGTTCTCAGGGGAACGTTTAAAACGTTATTAGTGATTAAAATGTTCTATACGGAACGGTAAACACAAATAAAATGTTTTAAGCGTTCTCTATGGAACGCTTTTGAAGTCGATTTTTTAGAGTGTACACAGACAAAATTGTAATATTTGCAATACTTCATATAGCACCTGTAGGATATACTTTTTAGTCTGAGAACATCTATAATACTTTATAGGAAAAGTTTCTACACATGTAGTAAATTTGACGTTCCGGTTTAAAATCTGACGTTCCGGTTTACACCGTAATATTTTTCAGTGTAAATCAAGTGTAAGCCATTATTGGTGTAAAAATCATGGAAATTTAGTGTTTTTTTTAGAGGAAATTGGACAAATTTACACCAAACATTAACGCCCGATTTATTCCATAAAACTATTCAAAAAATGCACACTGAAATTACACTAAATCTCCGCCAAATGTACACTATAATTATACCAAAAAAAATTGAGCTGGATTTTTTAGTGCAATTAGGGTGTGAATTTTTTGTGTAAGGTTGTTACAAAATCTTTCTCTTTACCTTTTTCTTTATCTCACAAGTGGTATAAAATTGATACCTTAGTATATATTCAAGTTCCAGAATGTATATTAATATTGTCGAAGGTTTGCAGGGCTTATGATAACTTCTGCAATTTGGCATTAAGGATAAAATAATTCTTTGGTCATAATTTAGTATAAGATTATTAAATTTCAGGTACCAATTTTTTCAAACGCAAAATTTACAGTTTTTACAAGGTGTAAATTAGATGTAAATCAGAACATCAAGGAATGGCTAAAACTTCCGGAATTAGCCAAGTGACTGGGTTGCAGGCGACAGAAATCGTCAAGAAAAATTGAAAAGCAAACAACAACGCAATGGTTAGCTGGTACTTTAGTTGATTTCAGCAAAGGGCTAAGTAATTTACTTAAATGAATTAATCGTTTGATATATAGATTTTTTGATTATTTTAATTGCCAACAACCCAGCA
>JABFPD010000491.1:0-11375 GCA_022817545.1 Cremastobaeus sp. ZL-2020 | reverse complement strand
CTGGGCCACTACTGATTTTAACACGGTTTTCTACCAAGTTTGATCTTCAGCCATAATTAAACCAGATGCGGTAAAATATGAGAGACATATCTGTTCCAGTAAAGTGCCAAGACTGGATTACTTTGTATAATTATCTACTTCATACGATATGAAACCAGTACTGGCAATATATGAGCTTTCTACACTGACAGAAAAAAATCTATGGCTCAGTTAATTCAACTGAGTTTTCAGTTAAATATGACACAATTAAATAATTCAGTTATTTCAACTAAAGGATTCCGTTAATTCTACTGAGTTCTAAATTATTAACCTCTAAAACTAACCATTTTTATTTTCATTGTTTCAATTTTCTAGAAGAAACGTCAATAGTATCATACAACATTGGATGATTATTTATTAATGCTGGAAAAATCGCGTTCTTAAGAGGATGTCAAAGGCATTAGGAAACTCAATCGGGGTCGGTACTGCAGGGTGCGCCAAATGGTCGGTAAATAAATATACCGATAATGTGGCGCTGCAGTACAAATCCATGCTCATATTTATAGGTTAAGTATAAATATTGTTCGGAACTAGTGTCCACAATGTAAACATTAATTTGTTACATGTAATTTGTTAATTTAATCGCTAAGCATCTGAGTGAATTTTCGTTTAGCGAGTTTATCAATGTATATGATTTTCTCGCAAACCAGTTCCTTAGCATATGAAGTTGTTCAATATGAATTTTAAATAAAAATTGATTTCCCTTTTAATTGTAAAGATTTTCATGCAATTTGTGTATAGTGAATGTGACAGTGAATAATTGTTGCAATCCTTTTTTGCAGAGGTGACTGCACTCTACTGTTGACCATTTGCCAAATTTTATTCTTTGTTTTTATTATATGATTATTAAAATATTTATTTCTCACTACTGAAAGTGTCTTAGCATCTCAATTGTTTATTTAATAGAATTTTTTATTTATTGAGTTCCTAAGTATCTTTTTTTTCCATGTAGTGACATTATATTTATATGAATCTATTGTCTATCTTCAAAATCAAGTGACTGTGCAACTCAGACGAAGCTGCTACAACCTGGAGCTCCATGCCGTATTGTGTAAATGCACTTTTTCAGTCTCTTGTGGTTAGAACTACATTCTGTGTGGTTAGAATAACATTGTGTGGCTAAAATTTCGACTCACATTGCTGAACTTCCTTTCAGTTATGTATATAAGCATGTCTAACTAATAAAAACATCTTAACTAAATAAAAGCATCTTAACTAAACTAGTTGTTAGCTTGAACATTTTAGCAAGATTCTATTAGGGATACTTATGTTGGAGTATTGAGTAGCGATACCGACCACTTCAGATTGGCTGCAAATGTTACGCTCTAAATTATTATATTATTATTATTTACTTATCCATCAAACACGGAAATCGTGTCTGAATGGACACCCCAAATGGAGTAAGTAGCAGTGAACCTGACGGCTCCCCGTTTCATTGATAAAAAGTTTTACGTTGCGGCTTATCAGGCCAGCGAACAACCTACGTGTAGGAACCCGGGGGTACAATTGTCCTAAGACAATATTCTCCCACTAGTGGGAGAATACGCTCTAAATTACTATAATCGTAAACGTTTATTGCGACAAGTTCTGTATATGTCGTAGTCGTAAGAAATGAAGTTATAAAAATGATAGATATGCTTACAAATTTACTTTTGAATATTACTCGCGGTGCTATTCTTTATTACAAGTGTCATAATATAGCAGGTGAAATCCGCGAGTAGATGCAATTTTAGTATCGGTGGCAAATTACAATAGAATAGCTGTGCGTAATGTTACTTTTATGTAATATTATTTATCAAGTTGCTCCATCAAGCCAAAAATGCGGTTTCCCCCTATCAGATTTAAGTACGGACTGAATCAACTAATTAATCAAACGATCTATAAATTTATCAATCGTTACATGTAGGGTTCGCCACCAACATGAAGCATGAACTACATTAAAAATTTTCCATAGGAAATAAATGGGCGATGTTAGTTGTTAGCAGTTGTGTGTTTTCTTCGCCGAGACATGAAATATTCAAGAATAACTCACGAAAATAATTTGTTTATCAACATATCACCATTTAATGTTTATCTTATGATTCTTCTTTACTATATGCAATATTTGTTATATCTTCCTACAAAAATTAGTTCCAACTATTCAATTGCATCTAATTTTGAAATACTGAAATACGTCCCCA
This sequence comes from Cremastobaeus sp. ZL-2020, assembly GCA_022817545.1. Classification (NCBI taxonomy): domain Eukaryota; kingdom Metazoa; phylum Arthropoda; class Insecta; order Hymenoptera; family Scelionidae; genus Cremastobaeus; species Cremastobaeus sp. ZL-2020. The sequence goes on along the minus strand of JABFPD010000491.1, from coordinate 9,156 downwards.
GTTCTTGAATACATATAATGTTCATATATATATATTTATATGAACTTGCGTCCATGTCGTCGTTTCGGTTGCAGCTGTACCAGGTGTACTAGCTTGGCTCCGAGGGTCCCAAGTACACCTAGCAAAACTCTGCTCGGCAGTTTTGATTTTAGCACGCTATGTAGTTGCAGCCACCGTCTTTTTCAATTGACGCATTGCATGTTGGACACACCTTTGTATTCGCAGCTATCCAGTTTGACGTTTCAGAATCATCATCGCACTTCATGATCCACTTTCGCAGCAAATGGCATTTGATAGGATCATGCCAGTTTTCGCCACAGCTGAAGCAAAATTGTTTATGAGTTACATGTAATTTGTGTGTAAATTTACATGTAACTGGTCGAGAATCAATGTTCTGGACTTTGATCGCGTTGTTACAATCGGGCAATGGACACTACCTTAGAAACCTATCACACTTATGGCTACATAAAATTAATTAATAAGTCACTCAATTACACAAGGACTTTTGTTGTTTATTCAAACATAATATTTGTTTAATTTTAAGCAACATTTAAAGAACTAATAGAATATTATGACTACAATAATTGATTTGTTGAAAATAGTTTTTAAAATGTTATATTTTTTCTTAATATATTGGAATATATAAAGTATTCAGTCGAAATAGAAGTTTGACTTGTCATATTGTTAATTAACAATTTTATTTTTTATTATGCACAGTTACTAAGCATCTCGTTTTAGTATCTTAGTTTCTGCACTTTTTCAGCAAATATTTTCTTGTATTGTACTTTTTTTATTTCCTTGCGCTCTGTTGAACAAACTAATATCTTCGGATTGAAAATGATAGTTCATATCATTCATGCATACAAACGAATTTGTTTATAAACATCAACCAACATTAGACGTCTGAAAAGGTCCAATAATCGCTATTAACGCTCAAAAGCTATTCACAACAAACTTTTGGCGCCATTTTCTTCATCTCAACGTCTTGGTGCATGTAGTTACTTGTTGTTGCTGCTGGCCCAGGAGCGGAACTAGTTGATTTCACACTGTCAGCAGTTGGACAAGTGGGTGGTATACTTGGTGTCGCCGAAGACGTCTCGAAAAGTGATCCTAGAGAAGCTAGGAGTTCGACCATGTCTTCTAGCCCCTCAGGCGTAGGCAGTTTATTGAGTTCTTCACGTATAATGCCTCTGAAAATAAACAACTTTACTTTTATTATCAACAAGAAATTCAGCTGTATCATTTCTGTTTATTCAGTTTTTAATAATATACTAACTCTCAAGCTTGCAGCAATATTGGAGCTATTTCTGTCGCGACCCTCTCGTTCGAATTCTTTAATCCATCCTTCTATTTGTGCAACTATTTCGTTTCTCTTCAGCCAGAAATGTGTGTGAATCACCTGGAAAATGCCATTGATAAACATTTCATTGTTTTACCTCCTTGAAACATGGGCATGGGTTCTGAATTTGATCAAGCATAGCCCATTTAGCAGTAAGCTGATAAACGTTGGCATTATAATCCTGACCAGACTGTGCTCCATTTGGAGTGCCACGCACTCGCTCATAACCTGGTTCATTGAAATATGGTTCAGCCACCAGGATTAAGGATTGATTCGATACTAATACCTGAGAATAAACAATATTTGATCAATTTCGAAACCAAGACAAAAGTTATTTCAAACATGGCTTAAACACAAAGAATAAAGAATGACAATAAATACGTGAAAATATAAGTGTACACAAGTTAAAATAATCTGTTACCTGGAGAAATCTGCTGGTTTGAGCATTCCAATTTTCTTCGGGTCGTCCATGCCACGTGTTCAACACACTCAGACATACTTTACTATCGTTGTATAAGTTTGGGTTAAATCGCACTGTACGGCGTCCGGTTGTTTCTAAATTAATCATCATTGGACTGTTTGGATACTCCACTGGAAAATAGACATCAAATTCGAAACAGCCTTTTGCATATGGTGTTCCCACAGGTCCAGTAATCCAAACACACAAAATCCAAATACCAAACATTAGTTGTTTCAAAAGTAATGTAGTTTATTGACTCTTGTTTTTTGTTGAAATAAATTTTTCAATCAAGCAATATGCACTTTTATAATATCCAATCTGTCAGCATCACATCTTACAAAAACACTGCTACTATAAGAAAGTGGCAGGGCAGTAGAAAGTGTTACAGCTTCTTGCGCAAGTCTTTTCACTCTTGTTGCATGACTTTTTTCACCTGCTACTCGCATGGTTGATTCAAAATGATAGGACACAGAAATCTGAAAACCAGCTCCATCAGGATTTTCAACTATCATTTCATACGTGGCTAAAGAAGAGAACATATTTTAATACATTAGTTGAAATGCAGTAATTAAAGAAAAGTAATAATTAAATGAAATACTCACCAAACTGCAATTTTTTCATTATCTCAAGGTAGCGTTGTTCAGGAGACTTTAAAGAAATTTCTGGTTGCAAACCACTGGGTCCTGCATCTGTTTCTCTGATGTTGATCAGCCTTGCAGATGCATTCTGCACAATTGTAGTTGTCTCCTGAATGTCAGGAATCAACAATGATAAACCTTCATCTTCATCAGCGGCATCTGACATTTTAATAATCCTTGTTGTTTTGTTAACTCTTGTTCGGTTAATCTTATGCGTGTAGGTGTCAACGCATCTTTTCATGCTAACAAGCAAAGAAACGATTGAAGGTTCACCAGGAGAACCATCAGATTTTGGTGCTAAAAGTGGCACTAGTTGACTCGAATGTGCCATCGCACGAATCAGTTTCTGCCTAGCCATATCCATCACAGAATCATTGCGCAGGTATGAAGGGAGTGCAGATAGCAAACATGATTGTGAAAAGAGTTGCGCAAAAGATGATGGTAACTCTGTATGAGATTCATCACTGGCGGTTCCTATGTAGCTTGCAAACACATCAAGTAAAATCTGAAAAAAGAATTTTTTCATTTTTAGTTTTTTTCAAGTAAAATATTATTTCATATGTAAGACATTGTAAATTGAATCAATGACTACCATAACATGTTCTTCTTACCAGCGTTGTCTTTGCAAACTCTGCTCCACATTCCAGGCTTGCTGAGTGGATCCAGTACCATATCCTGTACCCTTTGCCCAATAGTAGTGTTTGTTTTCATGTGCCCTTACTGCAATCCTGGCTTCTCTGGAAAATATCACTGCCATCGCCATCATCTGTGACACCAAGGGCCAATCGAAGCAGATACTGTGCTCTCTTTCTGTTACGAAGAAGCACCTCGGAATAATTTGGCAAGCGCAAAAATAGACCCAAGGCAGCAAAAGAATGAGGTGGTACATGAGGCGTTGATGGCGACATTCGCGGTCAACTTGTACAATTTTCGCCAGCATCTCCATAGACCTCTTCGTTAGTTTCGATCTTTACCCAATCAGTATCGGGTTGTTCTGAACTAGTTGGGACTACCTTAGCAGTGAAACCACTTAAACTCGGCTCAGGGTAAACAAGAGGCAAATGCCGTGCTAAGGCAGTTAATCCACCATGCGCACTGAACACCTCAAGTCAACTCTTGACACTTCGGTATGTCTTCTTAAAATTAGGTGCTGCAGGTAAATCTAGAAGTGATGTAGACAAAAAATTGAAATATAAAGTATAAGATAGATTTTTTGATAGAGGTGAACACAAGTGTCTTGTTACCTTTGGGATCTTTGCTGCCATCATGCAGAGTCAGGTACAGACATGGTTGGAATAATGACACTCCATTATTCTCAGCAATAGCTAATAATCGAGCAATAGTTAGATCTGCAGGCAGTTCAACATTGGGACAAGCAGAGAGTACCAAATATTGGTTGTTTGTGCTTTTAACCTGGCTACTTGTTGACGCCATGCCAATTGCTTGTGAACCAGTCATTCGGGTTGCTGAAAATCCGTGAAAATGAAAAAAATAGGTATTTAGAATTTTTTAATTAGAACTCATGTTCTTGAAAATAGATAAAACATATATACCTGTGTCATCTCGCCTGCGTCTTCTATATGCAGAATTATATGCTTTCCATTGTGAATGAAAGCGGGCTTCTTTTCCACGTTCATTCTTTGCTGTGTTTCCTGCAGCAACACTCAATGTGTCTGCCAAAGACATATTTTGTTCCCAACAATCTTTTGTTCTTCCTGTTTCACTTGTACCAGGTTCATGTGTTTTCTAATTATTGCTCAAATTGTAGTTGCACCAATTATCTGTAACATTATAAGTTGTTAATATCAACGAAATTAATTATTCAATGTACTAATAAAAACTTCATTCAAACCTGAAAGTTGTTGAAGAATGTCCTCAACAGTTAACTGCGTTGACAATTACATTAACTGGTGATGGTCACCTAGGGGATATGCAGGATGTGCTTGAACTGGACGACAATTTTGAACGAGTTCAATACCACTCGATACTTTGTAAGATTCAGAAGTAACAAACACATCAATTTTCTCATTATCAAGCAATAATTGTAAAATCAATCTTCTCGTTAATCCAGATATACCATAAAAATATAATGTATCTGCAATACATGAAGTGGTTTTCATATTAAAAAATTGTCCAACAATTGACTCGTACTTTTTATTCGTGCAATTAAAATACTTCATACTCACTTGGAGGTATATTTTGTTTTGATATAACCTCAGTTAAATGCTTTGCGAGTAATGTTTGATTGTTGGGATGACACCAGCAACAAGCAGTCAGGAATTTGATAGTTACAGATTCCAAACAACTGTAACTTAAGTCATTTTTAGTAGGAGCAAAAACATGCAAATAAGTCAAACGTACCACCCAATGTCACATAATTAGAGTATAAACATGATGAAATTTACCTGCATGATAATCCTGAAGGTGAACCAACAGGTCGATTACTCAATAAAGATAATAACTTGTAGCAAAGTTGAACCCTCTGTTTCCAACTAATCACGCATTTTTCCTTCAGAACACACAGATGTAAATGCCTCCAGGACAGTTGAGATTCCCTCTGGAGAATCCATAAAATTATCTACAAAAAGAAATAGTATTGAAAACATTTAGTAGAAATTTAAGAGCTACTAAATATAAATAATGTATGGCATATTTACCGAAATTAGAACGTCGGCTTTATCACTGTCCGTTAACAAAAATGCAATGTTCGCATCTTTTGAGTTGTTAGCTTCTTTCATATGTACCCTAGATTTTTCTGATTCACAAAAATCTGCACATAGAATATTATAATTATTATAATTTTCTAACTAGAAATTAAAAAATGCTATCATTATTTATGTTAAATTGATTTTTTTTACCTAAAATGCATTTTATCAGAATCGTAGGTAAGTTGCTTTGAATTAATTGCTGGATACCAGAGGGTGATCGAGCGGCAGCAAATACTGTCAAAAGTTGCGTGCGAATTATCGGCAGTCGTTTATGAGAGGAAAAAATAATTTCCTTATACCAATGCATAAAATTGGGGACATTTTGCATTTCAACTATCATTTTCAGTTCGATGCAAGTTTTTCAGAAAATTCTCAAATAATTGAGGCCAAACATAACACATTGCACAAAGCATTGAATCTATTACTTCTTTTACAGTGGAGCGAGTATCTTCAATCAATGTCCTACGACATAAGGCACTGAAACATTAATTATTTGAATTTGAAATCAACCAAAACACGTATAATTACAACTATAAGAAAAGTTAAAGAATGATTACTTGAAAAGATCGTCTGTTATCAAATTACTAAGGTTGTAATTAATGGAACTTTGCTCTGAATGGACTTTCCAAATAATGGTTGAAATGGTATATAAATGGTATATATTGGTATATAAAGCCCATGTGGTGGGTTCATATTGCTGGCTTGGAAGTCGAATACGTTGTCCACAATGAATTGTAACCATGTTAATACTTTCAAAATGCGAGTTTCCGTATGCAAGTCTCGCGACGAGCAAAGTTGTTACAAAAGTTCCACAATCATTTGTACAATGGAAGTGTCTTGGTTGCTGAATGTAACTGAAAACAAACAATCGAATACATTCAACAACTGAAAAATATGAAATCAAATGTTACCTTACTACACGGAGGTTCTTTAAACCACTGAGTATTTTTGTCAAAACGACAGAGTCGTGTGCTGTCAAATTTAACTTCAATTTTCATGAAAAAACTAGTCAGTGGTGTTATGGCATCTAATATTATTTTATAATACACTACTTTGTGGTTTATTCAAAATACTGACAGGTTTCGGAAACACCACTCAGTGTTTTCTTCATGAAAATTGAGGTTACATTTGACACCACACAACTCAGTCGTGTTGACAAAAATATTCAATGGCTTAGAAGATTCTCCGTGTTTTCATTTGATTGAAACTTACTTTGAAAATGTGAGTTGGATCTGATACTTGGGAGTAAAGTGATCATTTTATGAGCCAATTCACGAGAATGTAATCCAAGATGCAGAAGAACACGTTCCAAATTTTGCGTAAACAAATATGGCGCCGGTAAAAATAGCAAATTAATGCAAACTTCAAGGAGACCTTCAACAGAAGCTATTGAGTTCAGAACTTTCGTACACAAACTTGAGTCAATTGTGCTCGCAGAAAGGCATTGGTCTAAAAGCCTCAGCCATCCCAAGCTGTCAAGAAAAAAAGTGCAGAATTAAATATTTAATTACAATTATTTAAAATCAAAACTAGTCTGTAAATTACAGTACAGTACAGTAAAATACAGAAATTGATGTGAAACATGTGACAAATTATAAATTGCACTCTCAATAAACGTTATTTTCAATAAATATTTTCATTTAAACTATATAGGAAATACCTTGATTTTGTCAATTGTTTCTTGTCGAATTATGCCCTGAACACATTGAACAGGAATAGTGGAATAAGCACTGGAATAAGCATTTGTCTTTTTTCAACGCATATAAAATTCCTATTAGAAAAATAAAGACAGTTGTTTATTCCAGTATTCCAATTCAATGTGTTCAGGGCATTAGTATTTATCACCAAAAGCTGTAGTCCTTATTAATCGGATTTGGCTCCAGTTTATTTCCAAAGAATCCCTAGGCTTATATAACCGAATGAGAACAACAGTTCTACTTAGACCATCGGTGGGACAAATATTGGCTGTCCAGGTCATGTTAGAAAAAACGGATTTGAAAAATGTATTGTCCACTAAATTTGACAGAGATATGTGTAGGGATATTAAAAACAGTCAATCATTTCTATAGATTAAAATCATTTTAAAAAAGTTTGATTTTTGCATAAAACTTCAGTACAAATTCGGTCTCCAAAAATAACTTTCAAATTATAGAAAAACTGCAAAATTCAATTTGAATCAAAGAAAACGAATTTGCATCGAAATTGCATGTTACGTTCTCGAATTATTTGTCCCACCAGATTTAAAAAACGGGTTTTTTAAATACATTTAAAGCTTTTTTTTACATTTATTGTATATGTGAAGTACTCACTAGTAATCTCTGTAGAACTGACAAAGAAGCTTCGTACCTTTTAGAGATGAAAACTCTCGAAAATATACATCCCTTACAATATTTTAAGCTTATAAAAAATTTCATTTTTTGAAAACTTCACTGTGGTCTTCCCCCTTAAATAATTGTAGAAGCTGGAAATTTGAGTCTCTTAGAAACATCTTGAAATATAGGAATTATTGCAGTAAATAAAATTATTTCAAAATGTAAATTTGTCACAAAACCCTGAGTATGAGGAATAAATTAAGTTCAAAATGAAGAATTGAATTTTTCCACGAACACATTCTTACAGAACACATTCTTACATTTTTAATAAATTAGCTATTAATGTCTACAATTAAATTGCAGCAAGAAGAGTTTAATTCCATTTTCGCAAACAAAGCGGGGCACAGAAAGGGTTGAAAACACTTTAGGAATAAAAATTTGGCTCCAGTTGGGAATTTAATTTCTAAGAATAAAAGCAAACTAAGTTTAATGTTTGTAATTTAAATCCAAGGGTTTTCCGATAATTTCAAAAATTTGAGACTTTTTCAAGATTTTTAATTTCTGCTGGACACCCTGCCCTGTTATTGAGATTGTATTGCACTTCTTTAGTGCAAATTCACTCTAATATACTTAATTATTCATATCATATACAATATACTTGAAAACATTATATAAAATGGGATACTCACATATGCTCCAATCGTAGACACTTTTTTGTAAATGTATCCAAATTCATGGCCAACTTGTACAATTGAATCGAACCGGATCTTTGACTTTTTGTTATCGCAACAAGAATTTGTACATTCTAGAAAGAAAATAGAAAAATTGAACAATACGAACTTAATGAAAAAACAATTTTTTTCAAACGAAGAGAAAAAAATATATTGGTGAGCCCAAGGCTCACCAACATATTGGAATTTTTGTTACGAAAAATATCGTACTCAACTGGAAAAAGAAATTATGTTGGTACGTAGAACCTACGGCTCTTACTCTTGACACAAATGCAATTTTTTCTCCTCAAGTAATATACTATTTTAAGACATATTGAATACCAACCTTAGAAATGTATCATGATAACTGGATACAACACAAAAATGTTAGTTGAATTGCAGTAAATTAATGACTGTATTAAAATGAGCCCCTACCACGCCCATTTTTGTGAGACGCAACCATACATTAGAATCGTCTCTCCAAATCTCTTTAATTCATTTTACTTACGAGTTCCTTAGCATCACAAGTTACGAAGTAAAAATATTTCATGTGTTCCCAAGCATCTCGCGTATGTTACAAATAAGCTTTTCATGAGATACCCGCAGAGAACATAAGTTTCTGGAACGTAATTGATACGTAAAAATTACGTTCTTACGTTCTTTTTACGTTTTATGTACGTTCTAGAAACTTATGTTCTCTGCGGGTACAAGTGTAAAATGCGTGGAAATCACATCGAAAATACGTCTATTCGATGTAGATTATCTAAATTTTCTATAGATATTCCACGAGTATTAAATAAGTTTTCCACATAGAATTCAAGCAAAATTTTTGACACGTTGTTGAAATCGCTGATAATACCAATGGCTTCGATTCGTTCTCGATGCATATTCCATGGATAATCTACTATTTGTAGGCGAACATTACACTGGCATTTACGAGAATAATACACGTGGAAACCAAATATATTACGCAATGTTTGGATGAAACT
>JABFPD010000490.1:0-11376 GCA_022817545.1 Cremastobaeus sp. ZL-2020 | reverse complement strand
ATTGTGATAAAGATATATCATTTATGATTATGATGATGTTTTATTACGTTTTTGAAATTTGACAGAAATAATCAGAGGCAAAGCTAAAAAAGCTCGATCATCTACACAAAATGCTGGAAATTCAGAACCAAAACACAGAACTTGGAAGGTTCAAGATGGAAATTATGTTCATCCTGGACAAATCCTGGTTACTCAAAACTGGACAAGATTTCATCCTGGTTTAAATGTAATTACTTTATTATAAGAAAATTATAATCTAAATATCTTAAACGATTCTTAGGATAAGTTGCAAGTATTTAAAAAAGTGGATAATATTTTGATTTGTTTTAAAAATTATTTCATTCAATTAACAGGTGATTATGGGGAGAAATGGCACACTCAATGCACTAGTGCCAGGGAGAGTAATGGTAACCTGTGAAAAAACTCAACTAAATTGGAAACATTCATGGGTCCAAAGATTTTACACTGGAAGAGAACATGAAACTATTTATAAAAAATACTTTCATGTAATTGCAGATAAACAACATAATAGATTTATCTTGAAAGATATTAACTGAAGTAAAACATTTATGCAAGTATTTGAGCTATGTAAATAAAAAATTAAAGCAATTATTCTGAAATTTGTTTGAAAAATAATTTATTATTACCAGCTACTAACATGTGTAAAATTATATAAATTATTCTATAATAATAAATCATACAACACTGGATTCAGACCACTGGAAAGATTGATAATTTATTTTAGTTCCATCATCTGACCAGGAAGCTAAAACTAATGTTTTCCTTACATGGCATGCAACTCGACATTGAGCAATCAAATCAATTGGATTCATTTTTTCTTTTCTATCTTGACAGTTGATAATGAACAGTGCATGGTACATAATTGGATCACCTGAAAAAAAAGACATCATGAGCAATATAAAAAAAATGACTATTAAAAAGGTTGCTGAGATTTTTGCCATACCAGGATAAGCCAAAAAGTCACCACCAAATTTTTCCCCAGTTGCAATATAAAAACCTTTATCCCAAAGGTCTTTGAAGACTGCATACCTCAGTACTTGGTCATCTGTGATTGGATAATTTAATTCTGCTTTTACTATGTCCTCCTCTTTTGCCCAAGGATAAACTACCAAATGGTAATTGGATATTGAAAGAATATCAATCTTTTGGAATATATCTAAGCTATATAAACATAATTGTTAGTCTTACCAGAATGAATTTGGATCAAAGCATCATTTTTGTCTAGCTCTGGCAATTTTGCAATTTCTTCTTGCAAAATAGTTTCTTCGTCAACAACTACACTGTCTAGAGCTTGTTTTGTTTTTTCATCCAATTTTTTTTTCATTACCTTCTTTCTACTATCCAGTCCTAATATTTTTCTTTTTTTGCCTTCTACAATCCTTCCCATGTAGCTTTTTATCTGAAATATTTTAACAATACAACAAATTCATAATTAGGAATCAATAAAATTAACAACAAATATTGGACACAACAACATTATTATTTTAATGCGACGATATTTAATTTTAATTTTTTTCATTGAAAATTAAATTTGTTTGAAATATTCTTTCTAAGTACCTGTTTGACTCTACATTCTTTCAAACATTCTTTTTGTTCTTTAAAAAGTTGTTCTGTATATTGGCAAAACACCTCCTTCAGAGATTCATTTGGTTCTTTATTCAAAAGTGGATAAGTGATCAGCCTTGCAATGTTGCTATCTAATAATAATTTCGCTTCTTCAGGAAGCAGAAGTAAAGGCAAGCCATTGATAACTTGTTGCGTCTGTTTTGGTAAACATCCTATTAAATCTCCAATAATACGATGTAGTTTTCTTAATGTGTACCAATCTGTAATAATAAAAGAAAAAAATATTAAACTGTTGTCTTAGACAATTTTACAAAAAGATTACAAAAAGATGCTTCGGACGTCATCAATTTCAAGTTATTTACAATACTTAAATTGATTGAAAATTGGCTTTTGAAAAACTGTGCACATGGTTGAAGTAATAAAAAATTCAATTTTATAATACAGTTCAAGAATGCAACATATATCATACGGGCATATTTTTTGAACGCGGCAAAAATTTCAAATTAAGTTAGATTCGGTGTAAGTGGAATAATTGCTCTTTCATTTCCTAATTTTATAATGTTTTTATTCTAACCTCTGGGGCTAATTTTGACATTTTGGCTGTGTTAAAAAAATAATTGAAAAAAATATGCCTGTATAAGTTGTTTTTGTATACAATTTTCTAGAATTATGCAGTAAAATAAGGAGATAGATTTTTGTAAATTTTATGTAAAGTAATTATATATATTAATTATTTTGAATAAATTGAAAGAAAGATTATATAATAGGAAAAAAAGTACCTTTCGCTGTCCATACATAGACGTTGCCATTACTCGAGACCAAATCAATCATTATTGCAACAGTTGAACTTGTGAAGCTTATGTCGAATCTGGAGACTCGAGAAAAAAAAACAATAAGGCAGCTTGAAACCTAACCTAAATTTCGAACTGGAGTGTGATGGAAATGAAAGTGGCGAGCGGAAAAGAGCGAATGATTCGTCGATCCTTGAGGAAACAGCTGATGGCACTGTCATGAAAAAAAATTGGATCGTTTTCGGATGGAAACAGGCGCGGCGATTGAAAGGACTATAGGATTAGCCTAGTAGGAGGGTTGGCCTGGGTTCAAGTGGGTTGGTACGTTCATAACCTACGGGAGGTTATTATTAAGAAATGAACGCTGAGCCGAGTGTACTCCATCACTCTCCATGTTGCGTGAGCGTGCGTGGTGCGTGGTCTATCGTCTATGGTCTATGGTCTATGTGCATTGTGCATTGTGCGTGGTTGATTTGTTCGTTACTTGCGATTAAGCGATTTGCGACGCAGCCCGGCAGCCGCGCTGCAGTCAGGCGCGATCTCTAGCCTCTAGCTGTCAGACAACTCAGACCTCAGACAAGACAGGCAGTGAGGCACAGAGGCAGTGAGGCAGTCCCTGGCGGCTGCGGGCTGGTTCTGACTGCTGACTGCTGGTGCGCTGGTAGTGGTCGAATCGCGTCAAAAGCCTTTGGTCAACTTTGACTTCGACTGGATCATTCTCATTCATTCGGACTAGATGTTGTTGATCGGCGCGCTGCTGCGGGCGATTCTCGCGACGGCGATGCTCGTTGACGCGTCGTGATACAGTTTTGAATAGCGTGTCCGTCGACGTCGACCACGAGCAGACGAACTGACGAAACAATGGCAAGCCAGAAAGCGGGCGGACAGGTCGTTCGCAAAAAAGTCCAGGTATGATGAAAGAACAAGTTTCGTCGTTGCTGATTTCGTTTCCTCGCGCACAACCGAGGATGTCAAGCATGCAAACGAGTCCAGTCTAGTCTAGTCTAGTCTATAATTTTTATACACCACCGGCGATTACACCTACCGGCGATTTCTCGAGCGTTTCGACGTTTTTCCCTCTCGGTTATCAGAGCCCTTTTCACTGCTTCCAGTAACCTAGCATTCAACTTTGACTGCATCTTGCAAACATTTCGTACCCACATGGCTTCTGCTAATAGTCTGTTATCTTTATCTAAGTATAACTGAGATATATGTACATGAGATGCATGTAATGGGCATGTTGTACCGCCAATGTCGAAAATTGAAAGAAAATTATTGATAAAAGCAAAAGTGTGGCCGTTTTCGTCAGCTAAATTACTCCAACATGCAAACGTTGTTAATAAATTCCGTCCAATCAATTGTCATTATTATACAATTATTCTTCACTGATAATAAATGCAACTGTTGCCCGCTATTTTGTTACTGCTCAATAAGTACTGTTAATATTAACATATTAATATTTGTTTTGTCTATTGAAGGTGTCTATGGTGATAAGAGATGAAGTGGAAAAGCGACACAGAGCCGGGATCAATTCTTTGCAATATGATCCGACATTGATGAGATTGTATTCAGCAGGCCGAGATAGCATTATTCGAATATGGAACTGCAAAAACATCAAGGACCCTTTCATACAGTCCATGGAGCACCATACCGATTGGGTCAACGATATTGTTCTTTGCTGCGGTGGCCGGCATTGTGAGCATTCCCATTACATCCCAAATGCTGCTTAGTGCTGTGTTTCTAATAAGCAGTCATTTCTCTAAATTATCATGCCATGAATTATAAATGTCGCTTTCAGTGCAACTTTATTCTAACGACCTTTGTTTAACTTGCAAACTAATTTATTAATTATGTGCAGTTGCTCTAAACCAAGTTGTCTCTGTTGAGAAAATTGCTATGCTACTTATTAAGCACGTATTAAGCAGTCCAGCCTCCATTCAAGCCTAACGTTGTTTTGCAGTGATTTCAGCGAGTTCCGATACAACTGTCAAACTTTGGAACGCTCACAAAGGATTCTGCATGTCGACTTTGCGCACTCACAAGGATTACGTCAAGGCTCTTGCGTATGCAAAGGACAGGGAACAAGTCGCCAGTGCTGGATTAGATAAAGCCATTTTCCTTTGGGATGTAAATACTCTAACTGCGTTAACTGCGAATAACAACACAGTAACCAGTAAGTTTTTCGGTCAGCCGGTATTGTGCTTTTTAATTGTTATATTATATTATATTATATTATATTATATTATATTATATTATAATTATTACTACTAACTAATAACTATAAACCAATCGCGATTGCCTGCAGCATCGTCTTTGACCGGTAACAAGGACTCGATCTACAGTTTGGCTATGAATCCCCCTGGGACAGTCATCGTCAGTGGCAGCACGGAAAAAGTACTGCGCGTTTGGGACCCGCGCACCTGTAATAAACTCACCAAACTTAAGAGCCACGGGGATAATATCAAAGCACTCGTTCTTAATAGAGACGGTACTCAATGCCTGTCGGCAAGCTCTGATGGCACAATCAAACTTTGGTCCTTGGGACAACAGAGATGCGTGCAAACCATCCGTGTACATACCGAGGGAGTTTGGGCTTTATTAGTAAGTTTTAACTCAATTTCAGCACATTTGAATGAAAGCAAACAAACGAATCTTACATTCAACATGTACTTGAAAATTCTATTCAAAATTATGAACCAACAAAAAGACACGATTTATAAATTCATATAAAAAATTCACATAAATTATATTTTATCAAAATCGAACCAATTATTTGGCTTTGTCAGGAGAATGTGTACCGAATTCTAAAATTTACAAACTTTTAAACTTGCTTATCTTACACTAATTACATAGAAAAAATGTTTGCTTGTGCCACCCGTTATATGGGTGGCACAAGTATATGTATAAATATGCATAAATATATTATACCTCCGTTAGCTAAACATATATTAATGCCAACGATTTATCTTTTCCATGTAGACCAATAATTTTCAATTTTTTTTAAATACACGGACTCAAAGTCCTTTACTAGTCAAACTAATAACATCAATTTGCACGTAACAGCATGAACAAATTTACAATACTCTAGTGTTGTAGATTGTACAAGTGTAGAGCAATATAATGAACTACACTTCGTCTTTTTGAACACTGTTTTATCAAAATGATATTAAAAACTTGCAACGCAAATCTTTTACACTGATAACGATGAAACTAAATTTACCATCACCTTATTTTACACATGATGACTATTCACAAATTGCAACCAGTTTAAAGCTTAGTTCGTTTCATTCATACAGAGATTATAATGATAAAATATGTTTATATAAATTTGTAAATAATATGATAGACTGTGTTGATTTATTATCGAAAATTTAATGGAAAATACCTAAACAAAAACTGAGAAATTCTGCAAATATGTGTTTTGAAATTCCATATGCAAAATCAAATAGTTATTTTCACTCTCCGATATTATGTATGTGTAAATTAGCACATAAAAACACAGTTACACGTTGAAACTGGGCTACTGCTTGTAATAAATAATAGATAAATAAGTAAATAATTAAATAAATAAATAAATAAATACTTTTTAGGCTACAGAGAATTTCAGTTATGTAATATCTGGAGGCAGAGATAAGAGAGTAGTTATGACGGAGTTACGGAACCCTAATAGATTCAATGTCATTTGCGAAGAGAAAGCTCCGATTTTGAAAATGGCAATGACTCCGGATCAATCGAGCATATGGGTAGCCACTAGTGAATCCACAATCAATAATTGGGTATATATAGTTTGTCTTAAAAATAATCAATTTCATTTATTTATTTATTATTTTTTTTCTTTAATACTCATTTAAGTTTATTGTAGATTTTGTAATTTTATTATTGTGTACAAAAGTTGATGAATATTACAGAGTTTGTCGAATCCAAAAGACTGGTCATTTGATGATTGTGGCGATGGCGTATGCGACGTCACGATGATGACACCTAAAAATTCAGAACCTGCTCAGAAGATCCTTGGTGGTCCAGCAATTCGGCACTATAGTATCCTAAATGACAAACGACACGTTCTCACGAAGGATAGTGAAAACAATGTTGCTCTATACGACGTTTTGAAAGCTTGCAAAGTGGAAGATCTGGGGCAGGTCGATTTCGAACAGGAAGTTGAAAAGAGAAATAAAACCGTTTATGTACCGCCTTGGTTCAATGTAGATTTAAAAACAGGGGTCAGTTTGATTTGAGCATTTTAATCATTTCAAACTTAATGCATAGAGGATCTTTTTATGCTTTTAATTGTCTTTTAATAGATGCTGACAATACATCTAGGTCAAGATGAAAATGACTGCTTCTCAGCCTGGGTTTCTGCTAAAGAAAGTGGATTAGCCGATGACGATGGAGTCGACCAAAAAGGTTGTTTCATAATGGCTACTTTGTTAAAAAGATCAATGAATAATTGATTATTAAAGTTACTCGAAAGATGAAGTCAAATGAACAATTGCTTAATGATATGTTTCTATAAGAGATTAGCTGATATATAAATTATTTTTTAATTTCTTTGCCAAGTTAAATAATAAATTATTCAAAAACTGTTAAAGTTATTTCAAGTAGTAACACTTTTGAATATTTGTTCAATTTTCTTCAGTTATTAATTTTAATAAAGGGTTACATTTCAACTTGACAATATATAATTTTTATACGAACAAAATTATTATTCAAAAGTTCAATCTGAATAATTGCAAAATTTTCCAACAGTTCAGCAATATGAAAGTAGAAAAATAATTTTATCTATTAAATAATGACAATACTTGTATGCAGAAAAGAAATTAATAAAAGCTCATTTCATTTAGTGAATTACGGCAATTTGCTATTACAAGCATTGTTGGAACACTGGTGGCGGCCAATGCACATGGATGATGAAAATGAAAGTAACAGCAATGATGGAAATGGCCCAAGACCTGGAGGAAATCTTTATTTTTCAGTACCTGGACATACTCCTGTTATTTTTAGGTAATTTGATATATACTTTGATTTTTATCTTTTTAACTGAATTTCAACTGCAAGACAAAATTTACCAATTTCAACTTAAATAGGAAATTGCTTTTGGATATTGATCAACAAATTAATTTTTCTATTAAATAATCAGAAGCATTGAGAGTTTATGAACTTTGTTAAAAATTGTTAACAGAATTCGAATACTTTCACCAATAGTTTCAAACATTCATAAGTTTACTAGTTCAAAGAAAAACAGTAAGTTGATATTAAGTGTTGGTTTTAACGATATTATATCATTATTTATCATATTATTTCTAACAGTATATTTATATTTTTATCCAACATCAAAAAGTTTCGATTTTATGTATTTTTTGGATTATAAATTTGGTGGATTTAGAAAGTCTTCAAAAATTAGGTACAGTTCAATGTAGCATAGCTAGTTGATACAAAATTTACATAAATAGGCAAAAGCGATATCTAAAAATCATTAAAATATCAGTATATAATAAGAAAATAGTGTATTTAAATTGTTATTTTTAGAAAAAAAAATTGTTTTTAATTATAATTATAATCTATGTTTTAATATTTATGCCTGTTGTACCTTTCGGTAAAATTTTGTCTTAATTTTTTATGATATATAAACATTATATAATCACTACAAAGGAAAAAAGTATTGAACTTATGAAAATTATATTAATGAATGTTATCAAATGCGTAAAAAAAACTAAAGGTTTTAATATGAAATAAAAAACACTAAATAATGTATTGTTAATTTATATTGATATTAATGTCAAAATATTATTCTGATTATTATATTTGATCGAGAGGTAGACAAATTCATTTTCTTGACTAATTCATCCAAAATCTTATTTTTGGATGAAATGAAAAGTTGTAAGAGTTTGTTTTTTCAACAATTTGGATTGTTGAAATGTTTTTTATGTGAATTGATTGAAATGAAACAACATTTTTGGTTTCAGTGAGGTTGGTGGTCGAACTCTATATAGGCTCTTGGTGCGAGATGCAGCTGGTGAAACAGAAAGTGCCCTTCTAAATGAAACTGTGCCATCTTGGGTCCGCGACATTGTTGTCGAGAAAAATTTGCCAAAGTTTATTAAAATACCTTTCCATGTCCTTCCCCATTCTTCATCAGGAGTTAAAGCATATAAGAAGTAATGGAAATTCTTGTTAAATGAAATGAAAATGACGTAGTTTATCATTGCAGAGTTTGAATGTAATACTAATGTAACTCTTCTTTATTGAACATAGGGATCGTTTAATTGCCAACGACTTCATTCAAGTTCGCAAAGTCGCCGAGCACGTGTATGATAAAGTGCTAGGCGCCGGGAGCGATTTGAATATGGTAGGGGGAAGTGGAAATACAGTACCTAGTGGGTCCCCCGCAGGAGAGAGAACAAACACGGACTCGAATGCAGATAATTCATCATTAGCTGAAGAAAAAGTTGAATTGCTGTGCAACGATCAATTATTAGATCCATCTATGGACTTACGAACGGTGAGACTGTTATTTTATGAGAAATGATATCAAGCAATTTTGTTAGTCATCCAATTTTAATTCCTTCTTCATTTCTTTCGTGCAGGTGAAACATTTTATATGGAAAATGTCTTCGGACGTGTACCTACATTATCGGCCTGTTAAGTAGTTGAACTTATGACGGTGAATTTTAGCTGAGGCCAATTTTTTATTCCACGTCGATGCCAATATGAACGATTGTCACGTGAAAAAGAGAAATTGTCAAACAGTGCTTGTACAGAAAAACAATTACACCTGAGTGAATTTGTTGTCTTTCGCCTGTTGTTAGACTATGAACTTGTACAGAAATGCGTTTACAAGTAGATTTAAAACCCCATTATTTATTACAAAGACTCGCAGAGTATTGCAATTGAAAAAAGGTGAATGTTGCATCTTCCAATCAAGTAATTCATTTTCTGTACAATTTCAACGATTGACACGTTCGTTAGAATGTATTTCAATGTTTAAACAACATTTGTAAGTACCGATTTGAGATGTAAATTTACACTCATAAACGTAGTCACATAGAGATTCATTCAATTCATTTGACTAATTGTATTCATTAAGTACTTGTAAATACGTTGTTACTATTAGTTACTTCGTCGATTATCATCACCCACGTATTGTCTTCCATTACCAATGAAATTGGACTAAATGTTGTACAAGTGGGGGCAAACTTTCCTGCGATGTGGGAACCCTAGTTTTATTATTGTTCATCCTTTTCTTGGTCTCAGGCCTCTTGTAATAATTTGACGTTAAGTATGACTGAATGAAAATGTAGTTGGAAAATTGCTATTTGTTAATTAGATTGTTTCAAACCAAGTCTACAGTAAGGTTATTAGATATAAACAACTTGACGCTTATGTTTACCTAAACCAAGAGCTTGTCCCCACGGATATAAGTTTGATCCTGAAATTCTATTTAATTGTGTTGAAAAAACAATTAAAAAAACAGCATCTATCAAAGTAAACAAGATATTTCGGAAGCTGGAATAAATGAAAATTCATAGATATGGAAAATAGTGACAGGATGAAGCAATGCAGCACAAACTGAACTTTTAGTTTACTGCATATGCCATACAATTTGGTTATTTTGTAATAAGACAGTTTTCTGCTTATGTCGCGAATGTATTGCGTAGATAATGTAAGTCTTTGCTAATACGTTGATGTAAAATTCGTCATTTTTGAAATAAAGCAAATTTAATAAACTTGCTTTTCCAAACATTTAATATCTTTCCGCCAAAAATACTCTGTTATAATGAACAATTCGTTAGTAATAAATTGTATTCTATGTTTTGTAACATAGAAGGTGTCATCGTGACCATCCCGAAAAAAGGCAACTTGAGCGAATGTAAAAACTAGAGATGTAAAAATTAGAAAGGTTTGAATATTACTCGCAGAAATTACTCGCCTCACTGATCCTGCACTGGATTTTACCTGCAATTGAGGCAAATCTTCGACGAGAACAGGCGGGCTTCCTTCAAAATCGTTCATGAGTTGATCACATCAACACAGGATGATTATTGAGCAATCCGTTGAATGGAATAGTTGTGTCTTCCTACTACTCGTGGACTTTGAGCGCGCTTTCGACATGGTCCGACGGGAATCTATATGGAACGTCTTGAGGAACATTGGGGTCCCAGAAGCCATCATAGATCTCATTCAAGAGCTCTATCGAGAAGCACCATCCAAGGTAAGGTTTAAGGGCTGTGATAGATAATCGTTTATCAACAACAGAGGCGTGAGACAGGGCTGCGCCCTCTCACCAATAATCTTTATCACGGTTCTCGACCTTATCCTGGATCACACAAACAGCGATATGCCAAAGGGCATCCAATGGGTCTGACTGAGCAACTCCATGACCTCGACTATGCTGACGATATCTGCCTTATATCAAGATTCAAATGATACATCACTTTATATGTTGATATTATATCACATGTCTTTGAAATTTGTGTTTCTTTTGTTTGGCTATAAAAAGACCTCGGTCCGTGTATATTATAAATAAATAAATAAATAAATATATCCAACTCACTGAGTGGTCAACAGCCAAAACTAAACGCGCTGGATAGAAATGCGAAGAAAGCTGGTCTCAAAATCAATGTCACAAAAACAAAGCTGATGAGAATTGGCTCTATCTAGATGTGAGGCATCCCTCCTACTTGACAGAAAGCAGATCGAGGATGTCGAGAAATTCTGCTACCTTGGCAGCATGCTATGCAAAGATGGTAGAACAGATGCCTGAAATAATTATGTAAGAAAATGTTCTACACGGAAAAAACGGTACAGTAATGGTTACCTTATCAAAAATTCTCACGTAAAAACTCACGTAGGAACTCACGTAAGAATTTACGTAAGATCTCACGTAAGAACTTACGTAAGATCTTATATGACGATTTGGCGTGAGATCTCACACGAGTTCTCACGTGAGTATGGAAATATATTTTTTCCGAAATTGTATAATATTAGTATAAATAACGTT
>JABFPD010000489.1:0-11378 GCA_022817545.1 Cremastobaeus sp. ZL-2020 | reverse complement strand
GGCGAAATTAGTAATCATTATTCAATTATAAGTTTCAATTTTATTTTTTTTAATACAGTTAATTTTCACTCTGAACTGACTAGTTGATTTAACTTTGGACCTTGTTTATTTCCTTTTGTCTGTTTGTTTGTGTCAATTAAACTGTATTAGTGTGATTTGTGAATATAAAGTAAAGTAACGTCTTTTGAATAAATGTAAATGCCTATGAGAGGGCGATATGTGTTAAGTTATTGCTGTCAAAAGAGATTGGCCAAAAGGATAAATAAGAGAATAGGTAGGTTATGTTCAGATGTCATTTCCATTAATAGTAATGCCAATTTATAGTTTATTAATTTTCTGAAAATTAAATTTTATTGTAACTTTTAATTGCCCTTCAGCCGGTTAAGCCGATTCCAACGTTACAGTTTAAAAAAAACAGTTAATCAATGAGATGATAAATACAATACGGTCAAATAGCGTAATATTTGTTTGCAGTCTCCCTTCCCAAATAAAAAAACATTCTTAAATGAACCACTTTTGATTCTTCACAATCGTTAGTCAAAACGGCGATGTTAGCACGCGGGCAAAATAAAAATTGTGTACGCGGAGAAAAGTATAAACAGGTGACGCATTAATTCCAAAAGGCTGAGGCGTGTGGTGGAATTTTTTGGTTAAAAATTTGACAGCAAACGGTTGAACCATGCTGGCTCAGACGTGCGGTCGCACGGTTAACCCGTCTGCTATAAAAATTTTACACAAAAAATTCCTTCACACGTCTCAGCTTTTTGCAATAAACGAATTAATCGTTTATTATACGTTTCGTTCTGTTTGGCAGAACCTCTTCAGAGCTAGAAATTTCCATTTGTTTCATATTTGAAGCTACTTGAATCAGTTATATTAATTTACAACCTAATTATTTAATCATACCTGATCGTCCAAATTATTGTGATTTTACATTTACGTGGTCATTTTTTAGTTGTGAGTTTCGAACTAATGTTCACGTCAAAATAATTTTGTCAAAATAAATAAATAAATAAATTAAGACACACGTAATAAATTAACAATTAAGACATTTTCTGACAAGGAGTTAAAAGCAATACTCTGCAATCTACAGCCAAAATTTTTTACGATAAATTCAGCAAAGTTGAAACTGTTGAAGCTGCAGGGCAAGCAATGTTTGAAGGATTGTACGGTACAGTCGCTTGCAGAGACTCGCTTGTTAGACTTTGATTCAAAAAGTTTACTTAGTGTGCGGTGAAAACAAAAGTTAATTTGTCATCTCTACCACCTTCGCCTGATGCAGCCAATTTGCAAAGTAGAAGAGTTTACCACCAAGTGCAAAACTGGTTGGGAAATTTCATTGAGCCTACGAACTGGGGGTGGAAGCTTACTACGAGAGGAATGGAACCAGTAGCGACAAATGTAGATCCAGCACCGGAGAAGCTAATGAAACTGGTCGCTTGTGGATGCAAAATAAATAACTGTGGTTCATCTTGTGGATGTCGAAAGGCAGGACTCCTATGCTCGGTTGCTTGCAAAAATTGTAGCGGGGAAAATTGCAGCAACATGCCAGTCGTCGACGAAGACGATACTTTTCTCGATGATACTGATTTGGACTTTCCTTCTCAAGTGGTACACTGGCAATCAGGGTTAACCAATAATAACAATGGAAAGGCTCAAGAAAGTGACACCGAGTCCAGCGGAAATTCGTCGGTCGAAGACTTCAGAAGTGAATCCCCAGAGCAGCAACCAATTTCAAAAAGGCTACGGCGCATGAACGCAACTACAAGAAAGTAAATAGATTGTAGGATAAATGCACCACTTTTTGGACGCTTTAAGGTTGTTTTTGTATAAAATAATTTATTGGTTTAAAGATACGAATAATAATCAAAAAATTAATGTAACAGTGTTTCACTTTTACTTATTTGTGTAAATTTTGTATCATCTGGCTGTGGTACTTTCATATAAACTTCATGTAAATATTGAATAACTATATACACTATATAAGCGAACATTACTTAGACACGCTTTACAAATGACTAGTTTGTTGAGCTGAATACTTTAAAATATTCAATGTTTCTATAATTCGATTAAAATATAAACTTAGAATTTATCTGTACGGCTCTTTTTTGAACGCGAATACATTTAAAAATCAACTACCATAATAACAAATATATTCAGAAAATGTTCTGAAAATATTTTTGGGAGGAAAAATATTCTCAGAACATTTTCAGAATATATGTGCTATTAGGGTATCCATAATGAGGTTATAAAAACGTAATACAATTGTAAAAATCAAATGTCACGCTGAGAGCAAAAACGAAACAACGCTCATGTATTTCTTATGAGCGTTATTTCGTTTTTGCTCTCAGCGTGTCAAATACAAGTCATATTTATTAATGACAATTACTTTATATCATCTTAAATAACATATCTACCGTTTAGCAATTGTATTCATAGATACAGAAAATTGTCTTGTTCAAAATTAATCAAAAATTTTCTAATTGCTGATACCGCAAAAAATATGTCCAAAAGTGCTGTAATCGTCATAATTATGTACCCCAATATCCACTTGAGTTATATTATTCCCTAACTGACAAATCCAAATAAAAACAGACACATTTTAGGATTCAGATATTTAGTTAAACATAAACCTATATTTTATAGCATTTAACATTTAATAAACAATCAACATTGATTGAAACTTCTGTTACAGGAACAACTAATAATAACATATTATCAAGTATTTATGTGAATAAATATATTTTTCTAATTGTTTGAAATAATATCATCTCAGATATGAATAACTACAAAATGCATAGTTCAAATAAAGTGATAATCTGCATTCACAATTAAAAGATGCATATCTAACTTGTTAGAATTGGATAATAATCAAAACTGTCCAAAAGGGATACAGTATCTAAAAGAAGTGTATCTACCTTAAAGTCTAATTGTAATTCGACGACGAATATTGATATCCAGTTTTTGAGGTTAAGGTTATTTGTAGAAATTGCCCTGATAGCAACATTTATATAAATTTCGTGTATACATGATGTATACAGGTTGCAATGGGTTTACGTAATGTTTACACCAAGATGCAGCAGTCCTATGCAACAATATTTATATAAATCGTGAAAAAGTATTGACTAAAAAAATAATTATGTTTTATTTTCGTTACAAAATAGAAATTCATACTAATTAAACTTTACTGAAATTTGTATTTTTAATATACATATTAAAAATGCATTCACCAGTATATTAATAAAAATTTGAATTTTATAATAAATCTTAAATAAAAAACCTAATTTCAAACATTTTTATTCTTATGAAAACCACGATATATGTAAACTTTACGTCAAGGGACTGCTGCATCTTGACGTAAACATTATGTAAATCTTTGCTGTAAACTGTGGTTATCAGGGGGCAAATTAATATTCGCTCATATAAATTTTATTAGTTAATTCAAATTATTGCAACATATAAACTATTCATATCATTATTTATTATTGATTTTTAATTTCAGGTGTGCCAAGAAATGCAGATAATCCAAAGAAAATTAAAAAATTTTAAATATGAAGGTATCATCTGTTGAATGTTTACCGAGTGCGTGCCATAAAAAATATAATCAGGATAGTTTGAATCCATTAAAAACCCATGAGAGTGATTTAGAATCATCCAAAAATAAGAATGTGAGCGAAAAGACGTGTGAAGATTCTTCAGGTAAATCAATGTTATAATTTTTATATATTATTTATAAGTTTATTACAACAATTTTTTTAGCATATAATAACGATCATAACATTATTTTTGTTATGCTATATTCTTTTTTGGAGAATTTAACTAGTTTTATAACAAGTTTTAAAAATAAATTAGTGTTCACATGGTAGGTATTAACTCATCGTGCCGCGTAACGTATCCCCTTGGCCGAGGACCCGTTCTACAATGCTGACGCCGCATAATACCGTAGCAACGTTGGGTACCATATATATTATGGCCCTCCACGAACACTATCTGAATTTTATGAAAACACATAACACATAAATATGAATTTTATGAAAACACATTTAGTGCATATTCTGTTTATGAGAAGAAAATTTATTTATATACATATTTTGTTTTGGAACAAGAATAAAAATATCAGCTGCAGTTGCAAATATAAAATAAAAAAATAAAAACAAGCGAAGAAATTCAAAACTCATTTCATAAACAATTAAATAATTTATTTTGTAACACGGCGGACCGTTCGACGGCCACGACCCGGTCGGCCCGTGATACTTGTGGTCTCCAACTTCCGTATGGGCGCCAGCCCCCGCGACCGCGGACACGAATATTCCGTTTTGGCGTTTCCGCCCGTGTGCCTTACGAGCTTGGCTCGAGGCTGCCCTGAGGCACGATTTATGGCCTTTTGGCCGGGGCGTGGCTGGGCACAAGGCTTTGCCTACTGTTATGGTCGGAGGCCCGGATTAACATCGGGCACAGGACTCTGCGGGGATGTGGCTTGCGAGCACGACTTGCCGTAGCAACGCCGTGCTGTGCCTACCTGGTGACTAGCTCGATGATCTTCGTCGAGTTTCCCTTCCGCGAGAGTCCCCTCCTGGCCTGCTCCTTGGTGTCGATGCCACGCTCTGGCCCGGTGCTGCGCGTCGATGTTGCCACAGCCGACGTCGTCGCTCGTGCGGTCGTCTGTCAGCGCGGATTCCCGGCACTCTGGTGTCCTCAGGTGAATCCGTGCACTCGCGCAAATCGCACCGTAAGCACTTTGTGTTTTTTAACGAACGTTCTCGCGTCACTCGCGTTCTCAACAGTTTCGTTAGGTCCGGTATACCGTTGCTTTCCGTTCACTTGTGGGTTTGCGTGCTGACATAATGGCGGTCTATACGCAACTGAACTCGCGCGCGCTTTCGCGTCCGTTCGTGGCACTTTGGGGCGGGGCAATAGATGGCGCGCACAGTGTCAGAATTCAAAGTGTTGCCACTCGTGGCCACACGTCACAATACAAACTATTCTATGTAAATTTTTTAAAGGTGTAAAAATGTAGATAAAGTCTAATTTCAAAATATATATTTAATTTTATCGGTAATATATATTTTCGAACGAATAAATTTTCATTCTATTTACACATAATTCAAATTGTATTGTCGGAATAAAGTTATTCTTAAAATTCATTCATATTAATTATCATGGATTCTGTAATTCCACAAAATTGTGTAAAATTGAATGAAATTATTCCGGGAATAGAATTAGATATAATTCAAGAATCTGATGTAAGATCAATGAAGCATATTACAACAATCTCTTTTCATGTAAATATTACATCAGATGATAATTTCGAATTATACAAATTCTTTCGAGAATGTTGTAATATCTATGTTAATGAGCATGAAAATATAATTATACCGGGTCGATTTCTATTACATTTTTCAATTAGTAATTTTTATCAAAAATTTCCACTACAAAAAAAATTCCTGAGCACCGTCGAATTAATATCCGTTCTCTGATACATCTTCAATACAAAATGCTTTATATTAAATATAAAAATATTGCATATACGATACAAGAAATATTCAATTACATAGCGGGGGTTGGCGCGCGAAGCGCGCAGGTGGCGTAGCCCCCTAGTTTCTCTACTAAATTAACGATTACACTGTGATTGTATATAAAAGTTTACAGTAATTCACAGAACTACTATAGAATTTCGGTTGCATTATTCTCACTATTTCAGGCTCGTTTTTTGCAGCCTGAAGTACTGAGTTTGTTGTACCAGGGTAGACAACAGAGGCGCCGACACCGGGCAAACGTCGTACATTTAGCATATAAACATTGCACCTACAACCGTTGTACCGAAATTCGGGGCATCTGCCGAATTAAGGATAGCGGCTGTACACAAACTGCAGTACGTCTGTTGCACTCCGTATAGCACGTCTGCTGTATCTAATTTTTTTCAGTGTAGACTTTAAAAAGTTGTGATATGACCGGGAAGATGGCGTTATTATCACAATTGATCTTGAGGACGAGAAATTAGACTAGGAAAAATAAACTACCGTATCAGTCTTGAAACAACACTAAAATCGGATAGGAAAGGACGCACTAAAAACACCCATATAAATATTGAAAGGCAATACTGATTCGGTATTTTATTTTTCCCAGTGTAGTGTAATTGAAACAGTTCTGATGATGTTCGACGATTTGTCCCCGGTTTTACCATTCCGTTTTTACCACCGTCCCTTTTTTACCACTAATTCGTTTTACCACCAAATTCAAATCCAGAAAAATAAAGAATAGAAAATATAGAAAATTAAATAAAATTAAATAAAAATAGACTAATATTTGAAGATATTTTAATATGATAATTTAATTAATTCATTATTAGACTCATTTAATTTCGGAGTAACATGTACTGTATCTTTGATAATGAATTTTTTAGTTACGGAGCAACATGTTCTATTTTTTGTTAATCAGTTTTTTTAGCTACGGAGCAACATGCATAATATTTATCGCTTTTCGGAGCAACTTGAATTCACACAACTAATTATGTTCGACATTTAATTATTAAATTAGAATATAATTTTCCGGCTGCATGTAAACTCCTAGAAATTTTGAAATATTTGGAAAAAGATAATGTAATCTCCGAGATTTTTTGACTGCAGGTTAAATGTAAGTCATGTAAACTCTTAAAATTTGTAATTAGTGCATACATTAATTAAACAATAATTACTTTACTGTCTAAAATTCATGAATGAATATCAGGTTTGGTTAAAAATATTTTTCATTCTTATAATTTAAATTAAAAATCAAGAACTAAAATTTAGTTTCTATTTTTCTTCGCTTTTGTTTGTTTATTAAAATAGGAACAACTTTGTACACATTTAAAACGGTAAGACGGGTCATTTTCATATTTTGTTAGTTCAGCTTCACTTAGTCTATAATTTTTCTGCAAATCCAGTCTTTTGTTTCTCTTCTCCTCAGAACATATCATTTTTATGTATGAAGTTTTGTGTATAAACAAAATTTGTTTTTTGTATACAATTACATTGAGCACCTGTCCTACTATTTCAGTTCAATATTTTTATGAAGAAACGAAGGCGAAGAAAAACGAAACCAAAATTTTAGTTAGTGATTGTCACGACCGTTGTTAAAAAATATGAGATTACAATAAAACTTGAACAAAACAATCAACAGCTCTAAATCAATCAAGAGCAATTTTTTTTCGAATTTTTGACCAAATTGTTTTAGAGATTTTCCAATTGAATGTGACATTTCTTCCTATTTAAACACATTGGTTAGAGGGGCTCCGCCATATTAACAAAGTGGCGCTAGAGTATAGTCGCACTGTTTTAATATGGCGGAACCCCTCTAGCTAATGTGTTTAGATAGGAAAAAATTTCACATTCAATTGGAAAATCTCTATAACTATGTGGTAAAAAATTCTAAAATAAATTGCTCTTGATTTATTTAGAGTTGTAGACTGTTTTGTTCAAGTTTTACATACTGTAATCTCATATTTTTTTTACCAAGAGTCGTGACAATCCTTAAGCGGTTTTAAATTTAAAATTTCCCGCCAGAAATCAATAATACTGGATAATTTTGTATGCCGATACTTTTCTGAAATTGAAATAAATCAACAAATAAAATGACACTATGCCAAAAGAAACCTAACCTTAAAATAGTAAATCAGCTCTAATTTCATTTTTATTTTTCACTGATGTACTAACATTGTGTATTGCTCCATGGGTCTATGACCTAGAGATTGTAATAATAATAATAATAATAATAATATTTCATTTGAAAAAATGAAAACAATTTTTTATGTGAAAACAAATTTAATTACAATACAAAATTATCAACGAAAAACATTTTATTGATAATAACTATTTCACTATTTATTGTGACGCAATGCACAACAATTATTTTCACAAGAAACTAAAAAAGAATCACGCCTTTTACCCCCTCCTTGATGTTTTTCCCTGAAATTCCCGAGAGGACCTTTCGAGTATTTTAGTAACACCCGGAGCGTATATTTTCTTCGAAAGCACGCCTCTTAAGTTGGAAGTAGAAGTTACAAGAACTGCGAGTCACAACAGCAAACATACGGCACGGGTCAGACAACAAAATCTATAGCCGGGGCTAATCGGCCGACGGAATCGTATGGAAAAAAATCTGGCAGATCTGTCAAGCAATAGTGTCTGGCAATAGAACAGATTTGTACTGCGACCCAGATAATTGCCAGACGGAAATTGCGCGATACTCCTTATTCGTGACATACATATTTAGCACGACAGACGTATATTTGCTCTACTGTTGCCATACTCATTTAGCGCGGCGGACGTACTTTTAATTACAATTTTCGCAAAAATGTCGGCCTGTCGCGTTTTAGGTCAACCTTTCTCGTATTTGCCGTCTAACGAAATAAGAATCCGGGTGACAAAAGGTATCGTTTGGAATGACGAGTTTTTACAAAGGACCTTCTTTCGGACGTCGCGCGCTTTGTATGCGATCTCCGGAATTTGTTGGTTATTACGGAACAAACTGGCGATTAACGTGCAGTTTACCTTGGCGTCGAGTGTGGAGATCACATAATCGCGATAAATAGCAATACTGGGGAATTTAATTAAGAATACACCGCGGAGAGTTGAACACGCCGGCGGAATATTGTTAAGAAAATCCACTTATAAAGCGCACCTCAACAAATTCTTCCCCCTCCTCCCGACAGAACTCTTATAAATTAAAGTAATAATGTTCACTCGCGAAAGCACCGCCTTTAGTAACATGCGCCAAGGAAAGGTGGTGCATTTTCGTTAAAGAAGACAGTTTACAATTCATTCACATTTCAGTTGCTCCGCAGTTTTCTTTGAGTGTGGGGCAAGTCTGACTTGCCCCACACTTTATTTACTTTCCCAATTTGTCAGGTTTTCAACATTTATTTTTTCCAGTGTCCATTCTAGCCCCTATAGGGTTGCTTGTATCCCAGTTCATTAAAATTTGAACAAATTATGTTTTTTCAATTTTTTTCATTAGACAAAATTTTGATTTTTAAATAAATCATGAAGTTCAATGTTTTGCTATTTCTGTTTGTAATGTTCGTAGAAATCAATTAATCGTTTTGCCACAAACGTTCATTGATATTTCATAAATATTTGCTTTTCTAATTTAACCTGAAATTTGTCAGATTCTTGTATTTATTGCTTGAAACAGATTAATTTTTTTTTTTTTAAATTGGTAATATTCGTTGAAATCGACAAATCGTTCCGCCTCGAGCATTTCATTAATATTTCACTAGAACTTGGTCAAAATGTTGCTTTTTTACATGTGGTATACTTTTAATAAATATCAGGAAAATATCGAAAATAAATTTGGGGTCAAATAAAAACTAAAAAATTGAAAAAGTTGATTTGGTTAGTTTAATTGAAATAAATTATATATTATCGGATGCCTCAAGTATACATTTTTCTGATCTCAAAATATACATTAAATAGTAAAAAATTCAATAAAAATTAACGTAGATAATATCCTTGTTTTTTCTTCTTTTTATTTAAATCACTTAAAATTACAACATTAATTTTAAAAAAACATTAATTTAGTTTCTGTGGTTATGTATGTAAATTATTTTCGATAATAATTTACACTTTAGGACAATATTTATCAACATTGTAAAAAATAGCAAAAAATCTTTTAAGGACCAAACCCGAATTTATGTCCCATAATCTCACCCAATCAAAGGTCAGAAACTGAAGTTGCAGACTTGGAAACAAAAAGTTAAAAATAAAACTCGCTGTCTTTTTTACGTTATGCAATGTTAAATAAATAACGCACCGACATCAAAAAACTATTATGCAGTTTTCAAAAACCTTTTTCTGTGATTTAACCCCTAATGGCGCCCCTGCTTTCTAAAGAGTACACATTAACTTAATATAGATTAAATTTCAAGATTTTACTTTTACCTTGTCACTGATGCTCCTCAGGGCTCTTTTTTGATTAAAAACGAAACGGAACTGTAATACAAAAGCTGTAAATTACCGGCTACGATTGGATATATCACTCAAGTGTATCCTGCATTCCTTTTGGTCATCGGCAGATCCAATAACGCCAAATGCCCGTAACATTTTTTTACTCCCATTATTTATTAATTAAATTGTCGTAAGAATTTAATTAAATACTAATAAACTGTTAAACGGAAGAAAATTTAATATTCCATCGGGAACGTGTATCGATTACATGGCTATGCGAGAATTGTTCGTTTACATGACAGTGGATTTGAAGTTATAATCAATCGTTAATTACATTTAGCTTTTTCAATAAACATTTTCACCGGCGTTTCTTCCGTAATTTAGTTTATATACTCTCAGTTATTATTATCCTAGCGCGATGAAAATTGCATCATTTGTTTATTGATGTCCGTCATTGCAAATATTGCAAAAACAAACTTTATGTGCAAAGCGCTTCTGTGACTTTGTGTGACCAATAGAAGGATAGATGAATTGTTTCATACAAGTTGAAATTATAATTTTTTTACTAAAATCAGCAATAAAAATGATAGAAGCTTGGAAAAATCTTCCAAAACTTATGTTTTTACACCTATTGGTATCACCTTTGTTTGTACAGAAAATTTTGGTGTAGTCAATTTCAATGTCAATAAACAAGTTTCTTTTTGTTTTGAAAGTTTTTACTCTGATGATCATGCTTTGTTGGGAGCATTTTTTCGGCAAGAAACTTTACTTTTTGTCATATAAACACGCCGGGATAAACAGAGAGGGATGTATACAATTCACAGAATTGATGTTATTCCTTACTCAAAATAGAAGAAAATTAGGGAAAAAAGGTTCATTTCTTTACGGAATCTTGTTAAGATTTGTAGAAAAATACAAGTCGCATGCCTTAAAGATTATTCTGAAGAGGATTTTGCGAAATTGTGAACAACTTTTCGTAAGGCAGAGCCACAGTGACATCTTGAGCAAGGGGAAAGTTGGGTCAGGAAAGTTTGGAAACATTGAAATTCTCACTGACATATGGGAATGAATTGATGTTATAATAAATACTGAATAATTCAAATTGCTTGTACAATTAATAAACATAATATACAGTAACGTCAGATTTCAATTTTGAAATGTTAATCAGAAAATTGATATATATATTTCTTTTTATGATATATTATTATTTTTTAATAGATGTCTTATTCTAAAAAACTTAAAATATTATTAACTAAACTCTCATTAATTATTTATAAATAGTGAAAATTATTTTCTATTGTTCTAATTTTGTCTTATTATTTTTGTGTTTCCTGCTTTATTGTATATATTTATATATTTTCTTATTCTAATATCTGTTTAAATAAATAAATCAATGATATACACAGTATTTAAGGCTAAGACGTTTAACGCTCTATTAAAACTCCTCGATAAGTT
>JABFPD010000488.1:0-11381 GCA_022817545.1 Cremastobaeus sp. ZL-2020 | reverse complement strand
TTTTTATTCCAAAAAATCTTGAACAATTCATATTAAAACTCAAGTTTTATTTGTAAACAACATTCTCCCAGTGTAAACTGAGGTCAAACAAAGGCTAATTTTTGTAAAAATTCTCTTTTATTCTTTTTTTGTTGTACGATTACATGTTATTCATTACGCCGCTCCCGGTGCTCTAGGCTCCGTGTTTACTGTTTTCTGCTATCTTATACAGTTGCAACGATTATCACTAGAATCATGTTACTAGAGTATTGCATTATGCGGTGAACGCTCGAATTGCAACGCAATTAGAGTAATTTTATAACTCTATATTCGACTTGAGCAAATCTATAAAAAACTAATTCTCCTCCTTAAACTATTTTAGCATCTTTCTCGCTTCATTATCGGTCGAGGAACTGATGAAACTAAACTCGTTAATTTATTAAGCAATCAACCACAATTGTGCAAAATTTATAGGAAGTTCGGTATCGAATGGAGCATTTTACGCGATTACTTTTTCCAACAGTCTGATTTGCATAAACAATGAACGGAACTTGCCGCTGGAAGAATTTATAAATTATATTCTAGAAATGGGTTACACCGTTGAATTTTTCTTTTTTTAACGGTATTTTTTATGTGTGCACTCCATAAAATCGCTTATATAAATAAAAGAAACATAAATTATCTATACTAAATATACAAGTTTGTTAGAAAAATAGTAGAAAATGTACGTTCTTTCTTCAAGTTAGATTAAAGTACCTTTATTTTAAAATATTTTCCGAGCATTATATAACTATAAATAGAAAATCCCGTGTAGAAAATTAAGATTTATCCTTAATAGAATCTCTGCGTTTACTCATAAAGTTTCCCGAGAACAGCACATATATTCGTGGTTTCATTGGTCGTTCCTGTCACGTGATATTATTTGAAAAATAATAAGAAATTTGTTATGTATTTTTATAATAATTACATTTAATTGAGTTTGGAAATAAGAATCACCAATGGCGTCTATAACAATCATGAATCGAATTGTAAAAAAGTGGATGATTTGATTAAAATCAAATAAGTCTTGATTCAAATTAGCACAAACTCCAATGAGAGATTATACTTGAAGCATATATGAATAATAATAACAGTAAGAATATTAATTAAAATTACTTATTTAATCGATGATTTAAGTTTAAACCGTTTAAAAGATATATTAACATTATATTATTCGCAAATCGATTTGTATTTGTGACGATAATATTTTTCCATACCTCTTATTATTTTAATTCACTTTTAGGTTTTGTCCTTTAATTGTAAGTAATATTTAAAAATACGATCCAATATTGTTAAATTCGAAGTAAAAAATATATTAATATTAACTTATACTAAAGAAAAATATCTCGCAGGGGCGCGCTTTTGTTCTCGCAGGGGCGCAACAAAATCTGCGTTTGGAGACTTACGGCTCTACGGACCCGAGTACGTTAGTGGGACAATTGTCTTAGGATAATTTTACCCCCGGGTTCCTACACGTAGGTTGTTCGCTGGCCTGATAAGCCGCAACGTAAAATTTTTTATCAATGAAACGGGGAGCCGTCAGGTTTACCGCTACTTACTCCATTTGGGGTGTCCATTCAGACACGATTTCCTTGTTTGATGGATAAGTAAATAATAATAATAAAGAAAAATATATAGTGTTTTACAGATGTGGTTTCTCAAGCAGTTGGTAGGTTACTGTCAATAAACTTTAACTTTTTTTATTTATGTGTATATTTTTGAATAATCACAATGTAAATGATCAAAAAACTATATAGTATGATATTAACAGTCCAACTGAAAGTGTACTAATAGAAGATAATCTTAAAGATAATATTCAATTAACCCGTTCTGTCACGATTTCTAGTTCTTCATTTTTTGATCGTTTTTTTCATCCCAATCTGAATTTTTCCAACTTTTAACAGAAATTTTTTTTTTGAAATTTAAAAATTTTTAATCACATTTCAATAAATTATTTGGCTTCTGTCATTTTTCTTCATATAATTTATTAAAGTATACCTAAATTAACAATTTTCATTGAAATTTCCATTTTTAATTAGATTAATTCATAAAATCGAAGATGTGTCCATTTGAATCACTGCAAAAACTAGTGTGTTTTAAAATAAAACGGCAGTTTTTGCAGTGATGGACATGGTGAATGAACGAGTTAATTTGTGCGTTATAGAACATAGTAACTTTAGTGTCTTATTCTCTGAAGTCTATTTGAACTCCAGTCGTGCATTCTAAGGTTAAAACGTCAGTATAACGTTTAAGATATCCGTGTCTTGTTTTGAGATACCAAAGAACAATAAAATTCGCACTTCAGTCTAGTTATAAAAAAATCATAATGATTAGCAATACGCTCCTTGGTGAAAAATTACTTTAACCCTTAAATATCCATTTAGACATCGTCATCCACTTTTTTGAAATACATTTATTTACTTTTCATAAACATTTTACATTAAGGTAGAAATTCCAATTAATTAATGTACCAAGATTCATTTGATATTAACATAGTTTGTAGATTAAACAATTTCTTATCGAAATGAATCTATGCAAAAAAGTCGTTTTCCAGGGAAATAACGGAGAAAATGAACATCGAAGATGACTTGTTTGGTATTAACTTCCATGAGTTAAACAGAGAAAGCAAGCTTGAAAGAAACCTACTGTTTACAGACTGTCTTTTGTTGTATTGCTCTCTCTGTTTAACTTATGTAAGTCAATGCCAAATAATCAATCTTCAATATTAATTTTCTCCGTTATTTCCCTGGAAAGCGACTTTTTTGCATAGATTAATTTCGATAAGAAATTGTTTAACCTACAAACTGTGTTAATATCAAATGAATCTTGGTACATTCATTAATTGGAATTTCTACCTTAAGATTTGAGTAAAAAATAAAACAGCCATTTATGTCGAATATTATATGAATAAAATTAAAAAACGCGATTTCTCAACTATTTTGTAGTTTTGGTTACAAAAGGGTTAATACCAAATATCTTGAATCTATAGCTCAATTCGCACAATTCCACGAAAAAAAATGCACTGAATACGACTACATTGACTATCATACAATGTCGAACAAAAACAATTGTGAGTTGTAGTTCGGGTTTCAGTAGAAATATATGTTCCGTTAATTTTCGCGTTCTGATCAATTATATGAAATGTATAAACAACGCATAAACCCGTAACATTTGTCAATCTGTATGAAGCTTCATTGCACTCTTGCGCTGTGTCGTCTGCTGGAAAAACCGCACTGCAATTTTGGGGGTTAGGTCGACCAGCGAACAAAAGCCGACGCCGCTATTATTCTAAAGTGCGAATGGAGACATCGCATAGCCCGAACTTTGACCCCGCAATGTGCCGGTGGAAAAAATGACCTTTAAAATAATGGCAGGATTGCATTTTCGCAGCATCGTCAAAGACCGCGAGCGCCGCAAACGGTAATTTCATGTATGAGAAAGCGCCCCTCTCTCCTTGTAGTAGCGCCATCTGCTAATGAAAGATGTTGAAGGCGCGATGGGATCGGACAAACAAGCGGGCCGGGAAACGCGAAATGAAATATAATATTGCCGGACGTATTAATGCGCGTTCGCTAAAGGGGATATAAATCCTTTGATAAGAACCCGTGACGTTGCCTGAAATGAAACACTTTTAATGATTAACTGTTAGGAATAAAGAAACGTGCAGAGCCTCTAGATGTGTGCATTTTCATAGCATCGAGAAGAACAATCGATTTCATTTTGCACTTTTGCAGTGGCAGACCGAATGGAGCGAGCCCGAAGAAAAAAGACGTGACTAAACGAAGCAACCCGCGCCCCTCCCGCCCCGCTCCGCGCCCCCGCACCCGCACCTTCTTTCTTCTTCAGGCGTCGCCGTTATCGCACTTTCTCTTTATCGGACAATGATTTAATGATACCAGATAGTTTAATCGCGCGCCCATATGGAAGTAATGAAAAAACGCCTCTTTCGATGACCAGCCGCGGTTTTGTGGCTTGCTGTCTTTGTTTTCGCTCGCCTTTGATTCCGCCACTGGGATAGCCAATTTGCGGATTTTTTATTCCAAATAAATTATTAGCACCGTTAGTTCACTCTCGACTCGCCGTTACTCGGTCGTCATTAGTGTCTTTGTCTCGTTTGCAAAAATTCCCCACACCCGAGTCCGTTTTTTGCAAACAATACACCGATAGCGCGGTTAATTATCATAAAAACTCGACTGCACTAACAAGCCGCGAAGATCCAGCAGAGTTATCGACCGTGCGTCGATCAAGTGGACTCAAAAATTGCTTGGCGAAATTGCGCAACGGTTACGCGGAAGAATATGCCCATATAGGAAGTTGATTAAAATGATTTCGCGATGCGACCGAATCGCGCACGGCCGAATTGCATCACAACGGAGTCGTGCGGTGCTTCGCAATAATTGAAAAATTTTAATTAGAAAATTATAAACTCGAAGCAAATTGTTGGCGAATTATTAATTAAATCCCGGCGCGCGCTGTTTTATAAATACCGCGATTTTGTTTATTTTATTCGCATTAATACGCGCTCCGAATGTGGAATTATCCGGCGCGGTTGAAATGCGCGATTCGAAAATGAAGGCGATTTAATTGTTGCGTCGCCGCGACGCTTGCTTGCAAGAACACGCGAAATAACAACACGCAAACAAAAATTGACCTCGGGCGCAAAATCCATAAACATAAATCAGCGCAGCTTCAATTACTCATTTTTAATTCGTCCTCGCACAAAAGCCACTGGCCGTCGTAAAGCGCTTCGGAATTCCATAAAAATTCGCCGCGCATTCCGCGCCAAGACCCGAAGACCGTCTTCGAGTTAGCACACATAAAGAATATTTATTGACAAATATGAAAGGCAAATCATAATTGATAATAATTTAGCATCCGCAGCTTGATGCACGCGGCGAAGCCGTACTATTGATTCAATTTTTATGGTCAAAACCGATGCATTATTCATGGCCGTACATTCCATAAATTTGCCATTTTACATTTTTAACTTAATTTATTATTACAACATCGACCGCACGTGTTCCCGAACGCGAACTTGTCAATTTCAGCCAAATAATGTTGTCTTCCCAAAAAATACACTCCGTCCCTTTAAATCGTAATGAGCCGCGTTTATAAATAATCAGCTGAATCGTCGGAGCCGTTTCCAAGAGCCAGCTACTATGAAATAACTATTCTTTTCCTTTTTACGTCATTGACAATAATATTTTTATGGCGAGATGCCTTCAAATAAGACATGTCGCGTCCGCCTCCGGAGTGCTATGGTTAGTGTCGTTCATAAAATATTTACACAAATTTACTCCTTTTTAGCATATACTCCGGTGTTATCATGAGAGGCTATAGTTCTTTACAAGTTTCTTCGCTCGCCTATTACAAATGTGTAAAGTTCAATAAGAATTCAAAATGGCGGATAACATCTCAAAGAAGCTACGTGCATCTCTTTTATTTTTCGAATATATTAAAAATTATATTAGAAGGAAAAATATATAAATCTACATTTTTACTGCATTTGTCACTTTGTTTATCAAAGAAAAAATATTTGTCATCAAAGAAGAATCATCCGTCTCTTTGTTTATCAAATTTATGTTTGTATTTACAAGACGCCATCTTGGAAATACATTTTTAATGTAAATCCCATCAAGAAATGTCCTGAATAAATTATGAATTTAAGACGTTAAAATAAATCAATTCTTAGTGGTTTCATTTTTAACACGCCATATTGAATCCTCCATTTTATTTCACACAAAAACAGTCGCGTAAAAAATATCATTGACAACGCTGACGTAACAATAATAAACACCGAAAAGAATTACGGAGCAATATTTAAAACTTCTTTATCAATTATGTAGCGGGAGTGTCTATTATGAACAAATTAAAACTTATTTTGGTAAAATTTGATCAAAATTACATAATTTAAAAAACGTTGCAATTTATACCTAATTTTAGTTCCCGCCATACGATCAATAACAAAATTACCACATATCAATACATTATTTTTATCAGTGTACTACAATAACTGCAAATCTAGTGTTTTAAAATAAAATGTTTTCTTTCATACACTGCTAAAAATGTCTTGTTCGAACTGAATTTCAGTTTATTTATCCATTTCAGACTAAAAATTTTCTGGGGTAACTGGGGTATAAATTGTAGAAAAAAAGATACTAATGTGATCATTGCATGAGCAAAACAAAGATACTCAAAGTAAGTTATGTGTTGTAGGGTTAGAATTTTTTAGGCGTTTTAAAATTTTAACCTAATATCTTTAACATAGGACACACCATTTGGTCTTTTAAAATCCAGACCAAATAAAACAGCAGTTCTCGCAGTGATAAAAGTGACACAATTTTTTTTTGCAGATTTGAAGTATAATATTTCGTGGATAAGGCCGCACAAAAATTCGCACAAAAAGTAAAA
Organism: Cremastobaeus sp. ZL-2020; assembly: GCA_022817545.1. NCBI lineage: Eukaryota > Metazoa > Arthropoda > Insecta > Hymenoptera > Scelionidae > Cremastobaeus > Cremastobaeus sp. ZL-2020. Next base: position 4,952 of record JABFPD010000488.1, on the reverse strand, counting down.
AAAAGTGGTACATTCGTACCACCATGCCACAAAGGGTTAAAAAAATCTAAACATTAAAATATTGAAGTTTGTTTGCTTATTATTTATTTCTAATTATTGAATAATAATGAGTATTTCTTCGAAACAAGCTTGTCGAAATGTACTCAGAAAGCAGCTATTTCGTTTCGCGTTTGTTCTTAATATAAGGTGAAAGACCCAATTTCTACTCAGTACCCTATTTCTACTCATTTTCTAATTTTTTGTCATAAATAATATCTTTGGGAGGTTTCAAAAGGGACAAAATTGTAGCAAATGTATTCTATTATCGATTAATACTTCAAACAGAAACGAATTATTAATTGTAAATAATTTAAAATCAAATCAAAATGTGAGTAGAAATAGGTACTAAGCGAGTAGAAATTGGGTACTTCACCTTAAAAGCGGAAAAATGGCTACCTAAACATTTCGCATTGATTAACCAGACGGGCGTTTGGACGAATTTGAATTCGAAGGTGTAGCATGTCGTCCGAGTGTCCAGTGAACATTGAATGGTGATTGCATACACGTATGACGTCACGAGATCGCAATGAAGTTTGTTTTTTAGCCGCAGCGTCGGTGTCGGGGAATAACGGCAAGGACAAAAAGTGTGTTAGCGGGAAAAACGAATTGCATAATCAGAGATCGCGAGAAGCGGATAGTTAGGAGGCCGCTATAGATGGCATACATCGGCGACCGGGCCATTAGGCAGGATTCATATTTGACCAGTCGGAATAGCCCGGCACGGAGCGCAGGCAGTAAATATTCGGGGCTCGTGTTTTATTTAACCAGTCCTGTTCCGATGCAGCGGCGCGCTGCTCGATAAAGCCCGCAAGGAAACGTCGCGTCGGGCGGAGCGAGGAGCAGCGAAAGAGGAAAATCGCGGAATTAATATACAAGAATACCTCTTTCAGCGTTCACTTTGTTAATCGAACAAACAGAAGACCGGGCTTGAAACAGTTGTCTCTCGCATCCGAGTTGAAAGAAAATAAATGTTTCCTTGCGGCGCTGCATTAAACGCAATTGCATCGAGAATTACGATCAGTTGACCTCAAATGAATCATTTCTGAGAGAGCAGAAGGAGGAAAAGCGGAGAAAAAGGAAGAGCCGCGCGAGAGATTGAAAACTGGCAAGTGCGCGGCTTACTTTATAAAACCGCGGACCCGATATTGGCGCAATAAAAAATTCAATTTCACCGCGACCGGCTATTTATCGAGGGAGCCATCGCGCGCTTAATTCAATGTTTAATGTATCGGGCGTCTCCGGCGGATTAACCTCCGGAAAAACCGACAACGAGCCGCGTCACCCGGCCCGAATAATCAAGTCCTCGAAATTTTCTGCTCGAGCTCCGGCGGAAAAAACCCGACGAGGGGCAAAAACCCGCCGTGTCATAGCCGGGAGAGCCCTCGACGCTCGATGCCCGCGATCAATCAAGCGCCAATTCGTGTCTAGCCAACAAAGGCCCACTTAAGACGCAAAAACGCGGATTCGCCGGCGACCCGCGCACGCGAAATGTATTAATCACGCAGAATCGCCGATTCCGCCGCGCACCAATTCCTCCGCGAGGCATTCGTCGGCTTTTTCCGATGATTCATTATCTTCGATCAATTACGCCCGGTTGCGGCCGCCGTAAATTCGCCGACGAAATGTTTTGCTAAATCGAGAAGAAACGGCGTGACAAAAAGGCGAATAATAATTGCGTTTCGTCGCTGGCCGCTCGGAACGAAAACAATTTGCGCCCGATCGAGCGGTTCGCGAGCAATTGCGATCAGTTGATTCGCGGGGAACAAACGCAATGAATCCGCGAAGACCTTCGAGCAATTATGCAAACGGTTGAAAAAGCCGTTTTATTGCCGACGTAATTGGCGCGCGTGACGAACGCGCGAGGTATTCGTCGTATCTTATCAATCCGTCGGACGTTAGATCGCGAGCGACGCGAGATAAAACTGCGAGGCGCGCTTAAACTTTCTGCGCGGATTATTCCATTTTTCAAACGCGCTGCCGGTGCGTGTTTATTACGCGCGCGTTCCTTCATGCGACTCGGCTCGCGATAAAAACACCGGTTCCGCGATTCAAAGGATTTGCGACTTTAGGATTTCGAGCTGTCGCTTTTTAATCACCGCGGCGATTTCGCCGTATTAAATTTCATGTTCAATGCGAGCGTACTTAAGTAAATTAACGATAAAAGTTATCCTTGATCTCGTTTCGCGTCGCTCGAAAATCAAGTGTCGTATTTAAAAATCAATCATGGAGAATACTTTTTACCCGCCGGTTATTCGCTTAACGACGTTTCGTTCGTGCGCAATTAATTTTTTAATACGCCGCGACCTCTCCTCGGCAACAAACGCCGCTTCGCCGAGCCTGCTGCGAATTCTCTATGAAATTTCCCATTCGCGATAATCCCCTAATGAACGGCTCGCGATTTTTCGCCCGATCGCTCAGTTTCGCAGCGGCAAATTCTTTTCGGTCCCAAATAGTTGGCGCCGTCGAGTGATTTGCGCTCGTGTGCCGCAGCCGGGCCATTAGCGCGAAATTCGGGGAAATTTCGTTTCGGGCCGGGAAGCTGCAAAGTGTCTTGAAAATCATCTTCAACAATGTTCGCAATAATGTCCCCTCGTACGGCTCCGTCGGCAGTGTATGCCAGTTATTTCCGGCGGAATATTTCCCCGGTGTTTGTTCAATGGCGTCGCGCGTTTTGCAACCAGTCTCGTTACCTTGCAATTATTTTCTGCGTTCCTTCGAAACGGAAATTACCCGGCGTGACGTCACGCGTGCAGAATGCGCGCGGGGAAGGAGCCGCGCATCTTTATTATCCATCTCGCTCCGGCCGGAGTTATCGGCCGCTGGGATCGAGATGCTCCGGCCGAGAGTGAAGATGCTCGGCGGATACGCAAGAAAGATCAGCGATGAAATTCATAGCCGGTCCGGGAGATACTGCCGGTCGCATTGTCTCGGCGCTTTTTGCGAACACCCGGTTTTTACGAGGCTGTCCGCGGCGCCATCTGCAGATAGATTAATCGGGCCACCGATAGCAACCGAATCATAAACATTTTGCCCCGGAGACGAGCGGCCGCGCCATCTAGATCGCATCTCGCGACGACAGATGACGCAGTCAAGTTGAATGGAAAATGGCCTTTCGAAGGGGATTTTCGAGCGGCGAAAATGTTTCCGAGTTATCGGGCGACCCGGCTGCCTTTATGACCTATTGACCTATTATCGAAAACGACGTTTTGCAAGATAAGGCCGAAGAAGCCGCTTCAATCGCGCTCTCACTCCGGATTACTCCTCGGTCGCTTTTCAATTAACGCCGGGCTTTTATTTCCGCAGCGGGCTAGGTTACTAATTGCAACATTCGACTCGGCTTTCTGACCACTTCTGACCCGGAACTGTTATTTTTCCGCGCAGACACAAATGTTGCGCTGAATTATCGCGAGAGCGTGCCGCCTACAGAACCCCGCTTCCTTTGTTTTCGATTTCTTCCCCGATACTTCGCCCTTCTCGCAACCCGCTCCCTATTACTTAGCCCGTGATATTCACAATGTATCAACCGTTCTCTGTTTCATCCTCGGCTTCAGCTCGGGTTACGCGTAATGCGCGCACAATTTTCGCTGAAACATCGATGCGAAATTAATTTGCCCCATTCGACGCGCCAACTCGGCTGTTGATACTTTTTCCTCCGCTTCGTCTGCAGCGTTCGTTTCCGTCTTCTGTATATATACGCCACTCAGTCTTTCCAACAAAGCACAAAACTCGACTTACTGCTAACTCGACTGGTGTAAAATTTCAATTCGCCCAACTTTCGAACTTTGCTAATTTGCCTTCTTTTAATTCCGATACACTCTATTTGCACTCTTCCGAATCTCGACTCTGTCGCTTGATCCTTTGTTATTAAAGTCAATTTTTACTTTTCAGCGGCAACATTTTCACGGAAGAGTCCGCGGGACGAGAGTGCGGTTTTTCTGAAATTGTATTACACGAGCGAATAATTTAGCAGCCACCAATCAGATTACAGTTCGCAGCTTGATTTTTCCCATCGCATTACGTTTTCCTTTCGAAATGATTAATTGTAACAAATTTCCATAGCTCGGGGATTATGTATATCATTGAGAAAGGGCGTTTACGGTGAAAAGAATCGGCGAACGATTAGTGGACTCGTCAAAGGGGAAACAATTTTCATTCATGCGAGCGGTGAGCGACTATCCCCTAAAGGTTAAAATATGATTTATATGTAAAGTTTGCACTCTAACTGTAAGAGGATTTCTTCTAATTTATGAATGAGAGTTTCACGAGGGAAAAATGTGTTGAATAGATGAGTATCGTTTTTGATTGATTCGCCACGCTTCGGTATACATATTCGATTCGCAATTTGCCGCTCGCGTTCGGCCAATTTGCTTAAACGCGCAAATATCATCGGCGTCATTTTTCAATTGTCCGAGCTTACTTGCAGGGGGCTGTTAGCGAAAAGGCCGGGCCTCGGCTGCGAATCGCTTGCATTTCTCCCCGGCTGGAAAATGTGAGATCCAGATCAAAGCGATTGATCAGTCATGCGAGACGCATTTTCGCGAAAAATTTCAACTCCAGGAGTCGTCTGTTTAAATGAACACTAGCGCGAATTATGGAATGCGTATCGATCGCGCTCGGAATACATATTTTCAGACATCCAAAGCCATTTGTTCACCCCATCCGGGTGTATTGCTTTGATTTCGAAAGCTATAAGTAACGGATGTTTCTTGGTGCTCCAGTTTGCAGCGATACGGACTTAGGCTGTGCATCGCGGCGGGATTTGCTGAACAAATAAAGCGCCACAAAGCGCCGGCGTGGGGTGGGGGGTCGAGAGATATAACTGCGAGCTATATGGAACACATATCGCCACCGGTGCATATTCGTGGCGTCATTACGGAACAAATACTTTTCCATAATGCAAATATTACTTGGCG
>JABFPD010000487.1:0-11376 GCA_022817545.1 Cremastobaeus sp. ZL-2020 | reverse complement strand
ACTCGGGACGAATTGTCAATTCATTAGCAACTTTCGTCCCTAGTGGCATAAGTACTATTCTATTTATGTACAATCATGTAATGTTCATAGTATAAAATAAATGTTTATAAATTATCAATTCAATATTCTTGTTATTTTTGTATTTATTTATAACATGTTTCTTGGGGTACTAAATTTGTAAGGTATTTAAAATTTCCCCCCGTAGGGCTTATAACTGCTTGCAGTTATAAAGTGTAACTTTTTTTTGAGAATAAATTCTAATACAAATTCTAAAATTATGTATAATATTATTCTAATATTATTGCAAATTGGTATAAATTCGTGATCAGAGAGGCTTGTTTCGGGTGACATGTCCTCCGCCGTCTCTCCTCCAGGTCGGCCTAAGGCTTTGAAAAATAAAATAATATATGGGTAATTCCACACGAACTCAGCACGACTCCGTACACATGGGTCGCGGATTTGTTAATTTATGTTTTTATCCAACTTGTAGCATGAAAATAAACCCAATTTAACTTAAAGAACCATTGAATTCGCGTTGAAATGGGTCGAAATGTTAAGGGTCAATTTATATATTAAACAGATTTTTTCACGGCTCTAGCGCGGCGAAAAGTGGAACTATTCGCTTCCGCGGAGTGAAAACCGCGCTTTTGGATTACGCCCTCAAGCGGTTTTCACTCCTAAGAGCGAAATCCACTTTTCACGTCGCTGAAGCGCCGTGAAAAACACGTTCCAGCCTCGGGCGCAGTGGCGCCTTCGGCGGTAATATACTATTTATGAAGTGAATTTTTTAGAATTTTTTGTGAGAAAAAAGAAATTAAAAATTTTAAATAGACAAAATTTGTTGCGGTTATTAAATTTACTACTTTAAAAACCCAAAAACTGTGATGACAAGGGGTACGGTCTTCCCGGTCTCATTTATAATTAGGATTTAAAATTTTCCCCCGAAGGAATTATAACTGCTTGCAGTTATAACGTGTAACTTTTTTTTAATCAAAGTTATTTATATACGTCAACACGTGATCACATTATGATTTCAGAAACCATATAAAATGCAATGCATGCACTGCAATGTACACCCAGCCGCAGTGACTCTTATCAGTACCTTAACCATTAATCTATTATACTTTTATGAATTTAGTAATAATGCAATTCAGAATCGCTGGAATTGTATATTTGATGTATCTTTACATCGATTTTGAAAAGATATTTAGCGTTTAATAATTTAGAGCATGCATACTAGGACACTGTTAAAAATATCCATTTGGTACAGGAGGAATCCGCATACCACTAATGGAAATTCTATATAAGATTTTTCCATTGTAGTTTAACAACTACAATGAATCTAAAGAGATCGTGAGCAACCAAATTTTTCTGGGCTTTTATGAGAAATTCATATAAGTCATTAAATGAATTTATTATTTTGTATGTGCTATTTATTATTCGCCGCACACAAGCGATTTGTGTGAGAACTATGCGTTCTCCACGAAATTTTCCGAATTAAAATTCTATCGCAATTTTAAATCAGAAAAAAATTGGTCTATCATCCCAGGCGGAAACCGAACCCGCAATCTTCTGTTTGCCGGACAGATGCTGTATCCAGATGCTTTTTTCTGGGCTAAAAGCCCAGAAAAATTTGGTTGCTCACGGTCTCGTTAGATTCATGTAGTTATTGAAAATTACGTAAAAGCAACGGTTCTGGCAATAATACTGTAGGTTTTCATCGACCAAAAACAGTTCAAATTCGAATATACTAATGACATCTAATCGTGATCAAAACAACTAGTTTCGTTATCGACCTTTGATAAATCTCCGATTTTCAAATTAATAGAATCACGATGTATAAGCAATACAACAATCAGAAGAAAAACGGTCTCCCGGTAGCTTAATTGGACAAAGCATCTGTCCGGCAAACAGAAGATTGCGGGTTCGGTTCCCGCCTGGGACGATAGACCAATTTTTTTCTGATTTAAAATTGCGATAAAATTTTAATTCGGAAAATTTCGTGGAGAACGCATAGTTCTCACACAAATCGCCTGTGTGCGGCGAATAATAAATAGCATATACAAAATAAGAAATTCATTTAATGACTTATATGAATTTCTTATAAAAGCCCAGAAAAATTTGGTTGCTCACGGTCTTGTTAGATTCATTGTAGTTATTGAAGTTATGAATAAAACACATTTCGCGTTTTAATTATCTGTTTTATTTTATAGAACGTTTCAAGTCGTTCCTAAACACTCAAAAACAGATCAAGCATTGTAACCAGAAACTTTCGTGTAAATGTGTCCTCAGGAAAACGCGAACAAATTTTCAGCACGTTTCCTTGGCGTTTTGTGTTCTTCACAGAACGCCTCAAGAACACTTGATTTTTAAAGTGTATATAGCCGCGACTGCGTTAGATTTTCAGATAAAACCGGTGCAGGAATAAATGTGATCGTTTATATAAACCGACTATTAAATTCGATTAAATAAAAACGAATTAGTTCGTGTTCTGTTTGCGTTATGCGACGTTCGCAAACGTTTCAATTATCTTTGATATATGGTTTTTTGTTCCGGACCGAATGTCATAATCGCATTGAAGTAGATATACCCGGCTTCATTTAATATAAATTCAGCCAATCATTTGTATTAGCGTCAAATAAGCTCATTGAATGTATCAACGGCGCAATCAACGGTAAAAACGCCCTCGAAACGCAACGTGAACGCTGCACGCTTCGAATTCCCATTGGCGTTGAATTTTTGAAAGCGAAAAACGCGAACAAGAGGTTTCCCTTTCATTGCGATTGTCAATAGCCGCAGTTTGTCATGAACTACGGCCGATAATTATTACTCGCGGAGCTCACAATGCGGCATTTACTTAATCAAATATGCAAAACTGAATTAACGGCCAGTCGCGTATCTGCGGGTAGCAGTCGCGTATAATTACACCGATTATAAATTACAGCGCGTTTAACACCTTTCATTATCAAAACTATGAATGACCCGAGCGCGCGCCGGCGTATTGAGATCGCGTCCAGCCGACGGCGTTTTTAAACGCGGAATGAAAGTGCGCACTAAGTGCGATTTGTCATAAAGACAAATTACGAACACCTATGTATAACGTGTCCGGTTAACATAATGCAGCTCCCCGGAATAATGAATGACAATAAATTAGCGGCGATTTTTGCGCCAAATCGCTCGCGATTCTTTCTCATGCTCCGCATTCGGCGCGGATAATAATTGAAAACTGTCAGCGGCCTGGAATAAATCAGCGATTTTCATACGACACCGTGAGAATTTGGACGCGCGGACTTTGTTCGCGGTCGGCGCAGCGGCCGCGCACAGTCGGCGAAATGAAGTAGGCGCAAAAAATTTTTCGCCAACTTTCAGATAATGACACTTCACGGTTGATCGTATCAAGATAGCCGACAAGAATTATATCTGTCGGGAGGTCGGGCGCATGTTCGAGGATTGTAGACCCGAGATAAGTGCCGGGATCAATGAACAAGAAAACGTGTATCGGGTATTATTCAGCGGAGGTGTCGTGTACAAAGTGCGCGGCCGAGCATTTGCTTATCGTCGGCCGCTTCGTTTAATGAATCGCCGATTTATTGCCGAGTAATACCGGTCGTTAGCGCGCGAGCACGATCGCCAAATCGGTCCATTAGCAGTCCGAGAAACTCGACGTTTTACCGACGAGGCGATTTTCAGTGAATAGCGATTTGGCCGCGCTTTTCCGCGGCCAAATTGCTATTCGATTGCGCGTCCCGTCGGCCACGATTGCTCGTGATTGGCCGATTGTCCGCGTAGGAGTGGGAGCAACTAATTTATCGATTACGGTCAGGCCTTTTTATAGGAAATCGAAAGTCCGGAATGAAACGCGCCGGGAATATTTTACAGGCGATCCGATATCCCGGGAAGAGTAATTCGATTTTGATTTATGTTTGTCGGCTTTTTATTCTGGATTGCACTATAAATTTCAACAGCGAAAACTCCCGCTGTAAACATTCAATATTCGATTTGATTTTCTACCAGGCTTTGTCAGTAGAAATTGAATGCCGTGAAATTCGTCGCCTTTATGCTTTTTCAATTCCGTCTCCGTAATTGGACGATCGCGTAAACACCCCGATAGAAAAGTCGCGCGTCAGTCACAAAATTTCACTTTCTTTCGGCTAATCCGGAATTTATGCGACACATGAAACGAATTCGGACCGAAAATAGCTCATTAGATTGAATGCGTAGGTATTTAACCTGATCTGACAGAGGCTTTTTTTCGTGATAAGTTACGTATCCTGCAGTGGATTATTCTATCACTGAATCCAGTCGGATTCGCTTGACACGGAGAAAAAGTCGTTTGATAATCTGCCAAGAGGGAGAGTCGCTTTGGATTAAGAAGCAGCGCTTTTCTTCGAATTCCTCCCGTGATTTATGGTTTTTATTCAGTGTAATGATCGTTCGTCAGCAACATTATTGCCGTGTTGCAAATTTCTTGGAATAATAATTTCATCAAACATGGCTCCGATAATTCTTATGACACTGATGGCTATAATCAATCAATTACCAACTCATTCTAGGTGATTATTTTTTGCAAAATCACGAAAAAGTGCCTCAATTTAAATCTCATTTCTGACAAGTTATTTTAAAAGTTATTTGATTATTTTCATGAAGTAATTTTCAAGTTTATATACAAATTTTTAATATGAAAATATATCAATTTGTAGAGATATTGTCTGTTTTATAATTTAAAATAATATTTTAAAATTAAATTAACCCTTTTATGTCCTGTGAACCAAAAATGATAAAATTGTGATTTTTTCAAAATTGTACAAATATGATCACATTATTAAGTTTTTTTGTCTGAAAATTACATATAAACGATTGTTTTTGTTGAATGGAACATTTTATGATATATTTCATGCTATTGGTTATCCAGTTAAGTTATTCAAAATTAAAAAAAAACAGTGAAAAAATGGAAATCATTTTCAATTTTTTTAATAATTTTTAGAAGCTTTGAAAATGTTAAAATAATAAAGTAATCATCTCTTCGAATTTTGAAAAAAAGTCGGATATGAAAGGGTTAAAACACTGATAAATTATATTTTGATAACCGAGATATTTCAGTAATAGAAATTAATTTCAACTTTTTTTCGGGAATTTATAATCAACAGCCACGTTAACTTTAAATTTGAGTTACATATTAAATATCTTCTATAACATTTTTTGTAAAATTACAGTACAAATATGGGAATCCATGTTACAGTATTAGGACTGGAATTAAACAAAATGAATTTTCGATCTAATTTATATTAAAATTAATTTGTTTTTGAATAGCTTCTTAAAGAATACACTAAAAATCTATTTGTTAAATCCCAATTACAATACTGACAAAAATATATTCGTGTATTTTAGCCACAATTTTACAAAATGGGGTTTCACTGAATATAAAAAACATAACGTAAAATGTAACATAAAAACCTAACTTTCAAATGTAAACAAATTTAGTTAAATATTTTACATTTTTTACTTTTAATACCGTAAAAGATATTTCTGGTTGAAACAAGGTAAGTAAACACTTCAATAGTAAAATTAGTAAACCACTCGACTTCTTGAATACTAAATGTGACATAGAAATTCTTTGAAATCTATAAGTGAGCTACAGACGAAGAACACACAAGTTCAAGGTCCACAGGACAATATTTCGCACGACAGCAATTCCGAGTAAAGAGCGAGCCGAAACGCTCGAGTATTGACGTTTAAAGTAGTCTCGTTGAAAGACCTTGTATTGAACGATCAAAGGTTTGCGCTAAACAACAAAAAATACGCAAAACAAAACTGAGAGAAAATTAGCGATGTGGGGCGACCTTCTGAGCTCCCACGACGACGCGAGTTGTCATAAATGAAGCGATGAATGGTCCCAGAATACCAGGGTGTTTTAGTGCACACGTGCACTCACGCCCCGACAGGAGTTTTACTGTCCCGCGAATCATGCGAATGTGCTGGAACGAGCGTCGTGGTGGGCTCGACACCCGAACGACATGAACCGAAAACAAGAGGTTATTTTTTCCGCTTTTCCATTTGGTCTTCTCGTTAAAAGTGAAGCGCTACAAAAACCGGGTCTTTTATTTTTGAAGCGATTTTAAGTCTCCCGTTATTCAAGTTTTGCTTGAAAATTCGTGCGTTTTGTGTCGTAACGCTCAATTATGCCGGACTGCTCGTCGAGTGCGCTTTAAGGTTTACGGCGCGCAATAAATGTGCAATTTATAATGAGCGAGTTTTACCTTGGCAATCGGCTGAGGTAGAGGAAAAAAGGCGCTATTTCTCGTGCAGAGAGGGCACCTGCTTGACTCGGGTCGCTTCTATACTCCAGTACCAATCTGCCTCGGACGTCGCAGTAACCTGTAATCACAATTGTTATTCATTACTTTCGTATCAATGGAACTAATTTCGGTAAACAATTGCGCCGCTCAATGTGTAATAATCACTCCATTTCACCACTAAGTACTTCAATCTTTGCAGTGCTGCGAAAATCGCATGTATAATGAAGCAAAAACATGTCTGCAAAAAAATCCAAGATAAAACGTTTGAAAATAATACACTTGTATGTGGTTTCAATGTTATTCCTTATGGAGAAAATGATGTAATTATATTTATAATTACATAAAATAATTTTGTACACAGTTAAAAATTAGTTCTAAAAACACTTCATAGGGAACGTTTCAGACGTTAGATTTGTTTTTACCGTTCTGTATCGAACATTTTAATTAGTAATATCATTTTAAACGTTCCGTTGAGAACACTTTTGATATTTTTTAAGTTTGGTCGGTCTACAAAAATTGGAGCAAAAAGAAAAATTCTTCTCATATAAGCTGTAAATTAACAAATACAACAAATATAGCATAAGTTCGATTTTGATAATTTTAAAATTCTAGATTTTGAACAGCATAATAAAATACGGTTAACATCAGAAATTTTATTTATTAAAAATGATGATTTTCATATTAATAATGCAAAAACTGATGTTAAACATTTCAATAATAATTACAACTCACAGTTCGGTTCACATAAAGTTCGACAATCACATAAAACAATTTAAGAACGTTACCCGGAATTTAAAATTTACCACCTTAGCTATGTATACTAGTTTTCAAACTCTATATATGTTATCGAACTCGATGTTGAATGACTGACACGAATAATGAAGTTAGGCAATTTCAATATGTTATTTCTGGTATTTTATAATATTTACTTCACTTCCAAAATTTCATCATTGCAAAAACTAGTGTCTTTTTCTATGACACTTTTGATAAAAAGAAACTAAAAGTCTCTTAGAAAAGGACTTTGTTTTTGCAGTAATAAACTTTATGCTCCTGCCATGTTCTGAATATCTTGTGATTTTTTCGAAGTTTCGTTTGTTAGTTTTATCGAAAATATTTTTGTATAAATTACGATACACTGTAAAAACTCGGCTTCAAAAGTGTTCCCCGGGGAACGATTAAACCGTTATTAGTTATTGAAATGTTTTATACAGAACGGTAAACACAAATAAAACGTTTTAAGCGTTCTCTATGGAATGCTTTTGAAGTCGAGTTTCTACAGTGTACATATGTTAACCTCGAAATATCTAAATTTTAAATCCGTACAAAATCTTTTAGTTTTAGTTCTGATAAGGGGAAAGTCAATTTTGAATACAAAAAAATGAAGAAAAATTGATATGTAAACAATGAATATATTATGACTAAAATTAAAAAATGTTAAAAAGTTACAATAGCACTGTAAAAACTTGTCTGCAAAATCGTTTTAAAAGTTTTATTTGCTTACACCGTTCTATATGGAACACTTTATTATAAATCACGTTTTAAACGTTGTCGAGAGATCACTTTTTAGGGCCAGTTTTTACACTGAGAAAATATTATGTACAAAAACTACTATACATTATGTTAACCTAATCGGAAAATCCAAGTATCAAAAAAAAACTATAAATATCATAACTTTTACTATATATTATGGTACTTCTAAACATAATTATAACACAATTTACCAGATTTATGGTACTTCAAATTACATTTTTGTTAAATTAGACAATACGTAAAATGTCCGATTAGTTTACGATACTGTATAGTAATTTTTGTATATAATATTTTCTCAGTGTACAGTGTACACAGCGCTTTACAGTGTTTTCTTATATTTCTATCTCTGTTTAGCTGTTTCTGTCATGTATGCGTGAAATTTTGACCGGGAGATTGTTAAAGACCGAAAATTCGGGTTTTAAGCATCTGAAAATGCGTTTTTTGATTATTTGACCGGAAATTTTCAAAAATTAATTTCCAAAAAAGTGAAATGTTTAATTCCCTTATTCTTTCCCAAAATAATCTCTGATATCCAAAAAAAAACAAAAAATTGAAGTAATTACTTATTTCATATTTAATGTAATATTACAAAAAAATTGCAATCTTTGAAAATATGCACTTATTGAATATAACTTTCTATTCATTGATTGACCGAAAATCAATACTACCGTTTAAATAGTAAATAGCCATATTTAGTTGTCTACAGTAGATATGATCATATATTGCTTAAATGTTATATCAATTTTTAATACTGTGGAATAAATTGTTTCAATTAAACCCTTTTTGAGACTTTTCATAAACAAAATTAACCCATTAAATAATTAGGAAATAAGTAGAATCATGGTAAAAAATAGTACTGCAATGGGTAAAAATCATTTAAAAGGCTCGTTCCAAAATAATATTAGTCCTCAGTTACCTGAGGGCTAATATTTTTAAACGTGCGAGGGTTAGTAATAATACTTGAAATAAAACATAACATTCGAATCTATAATATCATAAAATAAAAACAAAAAAGGTTTGATAAATGTAAGTTTGTCTATAAATTAGTAATATTACATTAAAAATGAATTAAGTAATTACTTCAATTTTTTATTTTTTTGGATATCAGCGATCATTTTGGGAAAGTATAAGGGAATTAAAAATTTCTCTTTTTGAGAAATTATTTTTAGAAAATTTCCGGTAAAATATTCAAAAAAACGCATTTTGAGACGCTTAACTAGCCAATAAAAATATCTTTTTAAATAACTGAATCAAATTGGTTTAAAATGTCTGAAAATGATCCGTATCAATTCGTGCAGTTTCGATGCTATTTCAATGGGTCCTGAAATTTTAAAATGAGACACGAAAAATATCTAAAAATGCCAAAAGTATCTGAAAATGAGACACTTCTTTTTGCAGTGCGTATTTAGAAATATAACAATCAATGATTTTCCATAAAAATTGTCATGAAGAACTTGCAATTCTGGATAAAAACATATTCAATCGTAAAAAGCGCTCGACACTAGCATTTGCATTGGTTATCAATGCGCGGGTACTACGGGAACGATGCAAAACGCATCAATGGCCTTTTTTTCGTCAGTGCGCGGCGCAAAGGTGGCTTATACGAATCGCAACGACTGCCTAATGTTGCGCATTGGTGATCCATGAAAACAGGAACATTTTCGGTCGCGCATTGGTTATCAGTGTCACGCGCAATCACAGTCTATGTGTTTTTGGTCCGTGTAGACATTTCTCAGGTTCAATTCGAACTTGGGAATAGACTAAAATATGCTATTTTCACAGGCAGTTACCAGACCTTCGATCTTTGTTTAAGAGGATCGAATTGACCCAGTGAGATTATTACGGGTTAATGAAGATTTCGTTCAAATTGTTTCCATACTGTTGTCAGATCGTTCCCAGATCGCCATGGATCTTGAATACAAATCAGTGACATTTTTAGCATAGAAAAATGAAAAAAAACTATGCTTTAAAATTTCTGTACCCCATTTCGAAGAAACCAATATGTAATAATTATACAACTTTTTTTTTGCAACAAAAAAGGTCGGGATTCGGAATATCTTCCATTAAACATAATTGTTTTGAAAACATAATTTTTCGTACAATTTTGCATTAACCCTTTGAGCGACGCATTTATACGTGAAATTTATTTTCGAAAATGCAGGATATCAAACCAAAATGAAAATTTACTTAAATTTAATGAAGAAACTAGAATTAAATATCCGCACCATATATGGTATGTTGTTAATAACTTGAATATTTGTTATTATAACTTGACGCATTAAATTGACGCGTACACTACAAAAAAAAGAATCTTTTTTAAGACACTTTTGGTCAAAAAGAATTTTTCGCGTCTTGTGTTTCAAAGTGATACACTTTGGTTTTGTAGTGTGCAGCAGATTCAAAACAATATCGTACATCCAGAGACTAAGTTATCATAGAAATATGTTATTAGGCCTGGTCTATTAACGAGATTTTAACGCAAGTGTTGAAAAATTATTCATATTATTTTAAGATCATCTTGTATGAAACATTCCTAACGATGAAACTTTTTAATGTATACACAAATTTGGCTGTAAAAACTTCCACATTTCATTTCCGGTAGCACGTATTTGTTACAAATATGAGGCCGCAATTTCAATTGGAATTTTCTTCAACATAAGCAAAGGAATGATAAATGTAGTGCAAAAAATTTCGATAGCAAAAGATTTGGAAGATTGCTTTTCGCTGAGGTGGAAAAGTTTGCAAGTTGGCGCAAACAATCGATCAATACCGATCACGCAACAAAAACCGATCGCCGCCCCGACGTTTGCCGTTGTCAAAGCAAAAGGAAGAAAGGCCGTGAATTGACTTATTGTCGGGAAACTCGTGTCAAGTTACACTTTGTCGCGTCGAGTACAAAGTGCCGATGAAAACGTTTCTCGTGTCCGTCAAGGTTCCGTCCCTGATGTCGATTTACGATCGACCTGTCGACGAGATTCCCGGGAAAGTGAAAGTGTCGCGCGAAAATACTCTGCAACGAGCCGGTGCGTTTGGTGCACGAGAAGGGCGTTCGCGTATCATTGTCGCGCAACACGACGGTGTTCTTCCTCGCGCACGGGTCGAAAGTAGTGTTGGGAACGAAGTGGTCGGGCACGGCCGTAGCGAGGGACGTTGTACATGGAACAGCACTTACTACCCGTGACTGCCAGTTTTCGACCCTCGACCTCGCGTCCCTCGCGCCAACCGGAACCGACCCTACCCTCGGCCTTCGCTCGCAGTCCTCGCCGCAGAAATCGCAGATCTCACGACGATGTTCCTCTATATCTCCGTGTTGCACAATGTAGAATTACCCGGCAAGAGGAGCGCGGATTAAGTTAGTGGTATACGTTGCGGGCCGCTGAAGAAGCGAGGGGTCACCTTAGCGTGGATCGCTAACGAGGAGGCGCTTCGGCAACCAATCAGGTGATCAAGGATCCGCACGTCAACTGAAACGGAATTTTTATTTACTGTCATCCTGATTACTTGCTCGCGCCGTGTGTAGTTTTTACACGTCATTTTGTGCCTTCTCGGC
>JABFPD010000486.1:0-11389 GCA_022817545.1 Cremastobaeus sp. ZL-2020 | reverse complement strand
CTCGACTTCAGGAAGCCGACGTGGATTAATTGGGCGGAATTAGCGAATTCCGAAAAATCCCTTCTATCAGCACCGAACTCGGCGCGGGAATTAATTGAAAAATTCGACGACTCATTTAAATTCAATTCTCGGCTCGTGCACGCGCATAGTTCGTCGGCTGGCACAGGAATGCATAGCGCTATTCATATGACGCGAATCTTGCACAACATTTTGGATTTTTTAGAGCAAAGTTTTTTGTGGGTGTTTACAAACGATAAAATACATCTTTCGAGTTGCAAAAACATAAATTCATTTTTTTGAACTTTCAAACTTCAACACATTAACTGTTACATAGTATCACATAGTACCACGCAGAGTTTGTTACTTCTATAGGCGTGGCACTAAATGATGTCACATTACAATATTTTTAAATTAATCTGACATGCACGTGCAATACACCGACTTTCGGTTTAGTAGTAAATGTGTCCAACGTAGACATTATTCGAACTTTTGTCTCGAGAGAATTAAATAACAGCGCTTCCGCATTTGAACATTCGCGTTAGAGATCAAAGTATGAAACGGTTTTTCTTCCTTCTTTTGCGAATTTTTGCCTAGACCGGACAAGTGGGACAAAAAATGGTCGGACGAAAAATCCGATCCTTGGACAGTCGTAGTGGTTCCAGAAAGCAAGAAAACAGCAGGCAGAAATTAATTACAAAACGCTCCTGAAGAAATTCCTGAAAATCTTACTCCCGACTTTCTAAACAGACCAGAAACGTACTTTTCAGCTGGTAAATTGGAACTATTAGGAGATTTCTTCGCGACATCCGATATTTCAGAGCTAATAAACGACTTAGATATAATTACACGGCTGGCTCGCAGCGATGATAACAATGACATGATATATAGAAAATGGTAATAATTGGAAAAAGCTGGCGTGCGCGCGCAATAGCGGCACAATAGCGCGCCTAAATGTTTATAAAATAATCTTGGCGCATATCAATCGGGAACATGACAAAAACGGACGTATAAATATACACGTATATGCAGTAGAAACTGCGTCAAGTATCCGCGCATTCGGCGCTGTGTAGAGTCGGTTACATGTCTTGCGGTGTGCACATAAGCGTAGCATTGTCGTGTGGCTGTAAGGCGTGGCACGGGGAAGCATTGATACGCCTGCTGCGATACAAAGTTGCTCCTTAACTCGTTGCTCCGAGCAAGCATTTCGTCTCCCTTTCTCTGCGAATGCATCCTTGTCGCTCTCGCCTTGACTCGCGATTGCGGCCTCTTGCTCGATGGTATCCGTCCTGTTCACTCATCAGCGATCTCCTTTTCTCGTTCTCTCGTTCCGGCCCGTTCACCGAGCGGCTAGCACACCAACGGTCCTCGGCCACTACTCACCACTATCTATCTAACTGTATTCGTAAAATACCGTCTCGATAGTCCGCGTTCTAGCTCAATGCAGATTTCAATTTATTCCAACGCAAGGATACTCCACCTTCTCGTGAGTTGCCTTGCCTGCAACAGTTTCGAAACACACGCTATCTCGTTCTCCTTGTGTTTTCATCCTTTTGTTCCTCTCTCTTGCTCCTTGATCGGGAGAGGTCGGGATTTCGACATTGCTGGAATTCTTTTTGCTGGTATCCAGTGAATTATTGTTTCCTGATGCGTTCAC
Source organism: Cremastobaeus sp. ZL-2020 (assembly GCA_022817545.1). Taxonomy (NCBI): domain Eukaryota; kingdom Metazoa; phylum Arthropoda; class Insecta; order Hymenoptera; family Scelionidae; genus Cremastobaeus; species Cremastobaeus sp. ZL-2020. The sequence continues at coordinate 9,735 of JABFPD010000486.1, read as the reverse complement.
TTAAGCAGTTTTCGTGCAAGATGATTTGTCGAGATGGGGTACGCCAAGATCCTGCTATAAGATGTAAATGGCAAGATAAAGTATTCCCACGTACGAGAGCTTAATATGCCCGCTCGCGAAAAAATCACCGTAAATTTGTGACTCGTACGGATCGAGCCTTGCGCAAACGCCAACTTTGCTCTTCCGCAAGACGTTACCAAACTCCTGCGCACGAGCATCTTCAACGCTCCAACCTCCTGCTGCCATTCATCACTTGTTTACTCATCGAGTTCAGCTGCAATCGATCCTTCGGACGTAATTTTAGACGACCAGAGCAATAACGAAGACTCCGTTTTTTCAGCTCTTCTGCCCATTCAGGTGCATTAAGTTATGATCGCATAGCACAATGCTTTGCAATGGTCAGCTCCGTGTAGTGGCTGCTCGCTCAGGCGAGCTTGAGTTTAGCCACGTCTGATCCGAATCTACATATTCATGAAAGATTTGTAACAACAGTAGCCAAAAAGACAATAAATAAGAGCCGCGACTTATTGAATTGTCTTCGAGTGGCAACTTGTTCTGACCTTTTTATTAACTTGTCAACAAGCCACATTTTCAAGTTCACTTTTTAAGGCACTTCTTAAGCTCTATCGTCCAAAGTAGCGTCAAAATTTACCAGCATCTCATTTAAAATTTGTTCACTTTTTTTAATATATCTTGAATGGTAGGTTAACTTGTTTGCAATAATTTGTTCAAAAATAATTTTAGAAATAAAGAAACACTGAGAAAAGTACATCGTAAAATACCAATAACAATCGGAGTAAATATTTATTGAAATTTATTTAACTCTTGTATTTTTACATACTTATTTTATGTACAATTACATTAATTTAGGAAATTTACCCTAAATATTACTGGTATTTTACGATTTACTTTTTTTAATTAACAATTGATGTTCAATGTTATTGCAGAATGTTATTTTATTACTTTGGCACGGTCAATTTATGAAAAATATAACAAATAATATGTTTTTCCTTTAAACAGTAAAATTGGTTGGAAATTAAAAATTTGGCTGCTTTTTTTCTTTTGAAAAGTATATCTATAACTTCAAACATTGATAAGTAATTATTGTTAATATTTATTTCTATTAAGTGAAATTTTTTGAATGTTTCAAGGCTTCATTTATGAAGTTTTATACATAATTCAATATTTTTGCAAAGAAAACCAAAATTCATTATATTTTTTATCACATATTCAAAAATGTTCATATAATCTAGAAAATTGTCTTGAAAGAAGACGCATGATTCTATAAAATTCCGACAAGCAATATCTTGGCAGTCCGCGCCTCCGTTTCGTTAGAGGAAGTAGCGTATAAATGTTTGCAGCTTCATATTTCAACACCTTCAGCAGGAACGTGCACTTAGGAATCTGGGTAAATGGCACGAAATGTAAACTATATATGGTCAAAATAGTTTCATTTCTGTTGAGTTTCAAACTTAAAATCGGTATAACGTCAGCACACACAAGCTTATCGAAACCGCGCGTTATTTACCTCGCGAAATCCGATGCATCGTTAATTAGTGATAATGAAATTAGGTTCGAATCCGCTGATCGTTTCCTCAATTGAATTCTACGCTTCCCATCGGCGGTCCGCGTGAAATTTTTTGTCGGGGATTTGAAATTTCCATAATTACCGAACAGCTGAGAACGGCAGGACCTTTGATATTATTGTTCCAATTTTTGTGGCCCGGCTTTTAGTAGGTTCATTAGTAACGCAAAAGACATAGAAATAGGCTCGTCTTCTGTTCCAATTCTCACGTATACGATGACTACACGCCTTGAACTTACAGTACGCTCATACATCGTTACGGAATCTGCCCTCTCGAAAGTACACTCCCAACAAACACATATCAGTCTAGTAGTTCCTTCTTATTCAATCGCTTCTTCTTAATTGATGAAGACACGGCGATGTAATGACATGCTGTTCTCCGAAAGGTGCTGAAAACTTCAAAACACGAGCTGGGAAAAAAGGCGCTGACATTTTTGTCGAGCGTGTTAGCGAGTTTGTATCAAATTTTCGAAAATTAATTTGCATCGCATTTTCTGAAATCTAATTCAATTTAACGGCGCGATTGCCTTATAGGACGCCGTATTGGAATGCGCTTATGTAACAGACATGTAATAAACGTTCGAAAAGCATCCCGTGTAATTTAAAGCACATGAAATATTTATTAATAATATGTAATATTGGACTTTGTTGAAATTCATATCAACTGTTCCAACTTTGAACTATTATTAGTTCAACATTGTTCGGATTTCAATGCAACCGGTTTTCTCGTTGGATATATGTTTATTTCATTTACTTACTCAATCGAATTCGTCGTTAGAATCTTCACGTAAGGATCGTGGGAACAATGTGTCTAAGTAAGTGCTTAGGATGAAAAAGGACGAGTTGGAGTATGTGTATGAGGTGAAGAGGGTTTGTATGCAGAATTTTGTCGGTCGATTTATGCGGGTTAGAGTGTTCGCTCCTAAAGACGAGAAATTTGTTTTCAACGTCGCAGGGTATTTTCCCATGGGTGGTACACGATTTTTAAGGCCAAATGTTATGTAACGATTATAGAAGCGTTTGAAGATTGATATATATATATATTCTAACGTTTCATTAACGTGCTTTTAACTGTCGATACTTGTTAACATGTTATAATATCAATTGATTAACGTTTTTTTTTATTTAAAAATTTATTGTTAAAAATAAAAATATATTCATTTTTAATTTAAATTGTCAAGTCTAAAACTTTACGAATTTTATGAAGATATGAAAGATTTCGTTGAGATAAATCTCTTCACTTTAATCCTTCCGGTTCCCGTCTGTATTCCCACTCCATACTATACTCGAATATTTGCAAGCCCCCACTCTCGTCCAGCGAAACTGAAAAGTTTAGCAGGACTCTTATAAGCAAAATATAATTATAATTTATAATGGAATTTTTTTTCGTGTATGGGGAGGGGATAAATGTTATAGAACAAATTTAATTTTAAGTTTTGCGTGCACAATTTTATAATAGGAGAAGCATTAGATAGAAACGAAAGTGTTGGGCTTCATAATTTAAAATTGACCCGTTCGCTTATTGACCACCACAGTGGTCAATTTTCTAAAAGCCTTTTTTCAATGTTAGTGTCAGTATTTTAAAATTTTTTATACCGAATTGTTTTAAATACTATCCAAACTATAGAATGACACCTAAGATGAAAATGTTCAATTTTCATCAAATCGTTTGCCACGTTATGGCAAGAAGCAATTTTTTCTCAAAAAATATTTTTTTCATTGAAATCATATTTTTAAACCATAAATACACATTTTTAACAGACAAACATTGTTTTCAAACGCAAACCCATTTTCTAGAGATTGATCCATGATGTACGTCAAAATTTTTAAATTTTGTTCGAAACATCGCAGTAACATGTAAAAGAACCTATAACATTACATAATACTTGCATTATATTAAAACAACTAATTCTTCTATGACAAATAGGTATTAGAAAATAAAATTTTTCCGAATGAATCATTTAGAAGTGACCCTAGAAGGTAAGGGGTTAAAAAATTTACCAAGTATAAGACCAATTATAAAAAAGGATGTAACGTACCATCACTTTCGAATAAATAAATGCTAATTCTCGCTTTCGCTGATTTGAGTAATTTGGAAATTAGACGAATTCATAGGCGGCGGGATCGCTTGCATGTGATCTCTCACCTATTGCAAACGTCCAATCACGAAACGTCGCTGCTGCTCACGAAATTACATATAAGTAGCAGCTCTTCAACACTCCAGGAGTCAGTTACGAACCGATCATCATCCATAGTCCATCATTAAAAACTACAAGAAGAGATCTAGTAGAATCTAAAATGAGAATAACCTTAACGTCGGTTGACTATTCTTTTCGACAAACTCTTTCAAGCATTCGGACACCTAAAAATTTCACCGACTAACGTGATTAATTTCCATAATTAATCATTCCATGTGAAGTAGACCTACTGATTATTCTTCACATACAAATTTTTCATAAAATTTTTCCATATTGAAAGTGAACGTGCATTAACTCATTTAAATACAAGTCGGTCGGAGCAAAGCCCTTGCATTATTTTATCGTTTAATATTCTCATAAGTAAAGGACAGAGTATCCACTAAGACGAAGAGTTGACTGTATCAACACATTAAGCTGCATTTGTCACGCATCGTCTGAGGTGTGAGGAGCGTGGGAAAAGTGCGTCTAACATAGCACTGTCACTAGAAAAGTGCATTGTTGGCAGTCGCGCGCAGGGTGGGAGGAGATGCGAATTGCAGCTTCATGTGATAATATTTAAATGAAATAAGGGAGGGCGTAGCATAGCGGATGCTTTAACATTTACAAGTAATTATCAGCTACGGAGCACTGTGACATCACTTGATCGATGCTATTTAATTCTATTAACCTTTTTACGTCAATGACTGGAAATCATACAATAAATAATTTACTTTTACAACTGCATAACTCGTCCACCATGTGGGATCATCGGTTTCTGCTTTTTGACTCGAGTTGGATTTCAGAAAATACCTCGAGTATTTTGCAATAAACAGATATGTTCTCCAGGCTGCATACATAGATTTTCACAGCGAGTTGCAATGTACAAACTTCTTCCTACATAAGTGGTTCTAGGGGATTAATTCAGTTCGCAAAGAGAAATAAATTCCTTATGATAAAGAGTATACTACTACGCAACCTGTAAATGAATGCAGCTAACGACTTCTAAAGTATACTCACTTAAAAATGAAGTGCTGGAATTCGAAAAGGCAATACACTGGGATTATTATAAGAATTTTCAACTTTGAGAAATTGATCTATTAGATCTATTTATCTATCTGTTATTTATCTGTTTTACATGAATTATAAACTTCGCATCCAACTCAGATTACCAACGTGTTAAATTTTTGAGGTTAATAAATTATTCTAAGTATATTTCTTAATTTAGTTATTAATTATATATAATAGATATTTAAATAGTTATCACATTTCTTTACCAACTAAAATATTAAGATTTTTGCCCATGATATGTAAAATTTATATCCCTATTTGTGTTTTGGTACCGTTTTGCGTATTTTCATACGATTTTTGAATTTTATTTAAAATGAAAGATCTGATTTTTTTTTCAAGGTGGACGGTAAAAAATGTTGATAAGTTAAAATTATTTTAAAAAAATACTGTATTTATAGTAAACAAATAATATGGGCATAAGGCTAGTAATTACTAAAAGTTTATTGTTCGATTTAAATTTCTTAGTTTTTATTAAATTTACTGTCAAAATTACTGTACTAGCAGTAAATATAAAGGTGGAGTACATTACAAATAACATACCACAATTTTTAGATATTTTTTAACAAATAATTTGTAAACAATTATATTCTTGGAAATAATATTATGTTTAAATTTAATCTTTCCAGTGATCAGCATACTATAGTTACTGAATGTATTAATAATAATTTGTTATTAAAAATAAAAATTAAACCTAACGTAAACAGTTTATTAAAGTATCGTAATTGTTCACAAAAGTATAGAAACGTCACTACTTTAAACGATATAACATAGTAAAAATTCAACTAGAATTTCAAAATTGTTTAAACATTTTTTACGGCGTGTGCAAAAAATAATATTTTTCAGTACTCTTTTTGAAGCTATTAGTATGGGCAAAAATTTTTCGCAAATTCAAGGATAAATATATAAGAGCTGAGTAAATTTATATATATATACACGAAGCCATGAATATATATAAAATAGATATCGAATGAAAAAATAAGACTTAAAACTACCATTATTCTGCAATGAAAAGTAAAACGCGTGTAATTGGAACTCTGATGTGAGATTTGCAAATCTATTTTTACAGATTAAAAAAAACCTTTGGACCCATTACATGACCCGTTTTCACTCTTCGCGCCGATGCAGTTTGACTCGCTGATAAATCAAACGAGTTTATTTTTTACTCCAATTACTCGAATGTCTGGCATTATTCTCGCTATCAATAACGCGACACTTCCGCGTAGTGCGCGATCTTTGCATTATCCAATTAAGTGATTGCGAAGAGAAAAGTTTGGAGGCGTTCTTGCTGCGGCTCAAGGAATCTTTGAAGAATGAAAGGTTTTCGATGCGGATCTATGATTCGACTGGGTGCAAATAGGCACGCACACGTGTATAATACACTTAGCAAGTCGTGGGCATTGCAAGCCGAATGATGAAACCGAACTCCACCCCATTTACCCATACACTGCCGTCTTCTCGTCTGTTTCCACGTCGCTTTATCCTAGCGGAGCAATCTACGTTTGGCATTCAGATTGCAAGCGGTACCTATACGTTATTCTTCATAACATCGATCAGTCCCAAGGACACTGTCACTTCGATGAAATAAAAATTTAGTCACGGACAATGCTGCCTTTTTTGCGAACCTCTGTATTGATGTAACACAAATTGAGCATTTCGAAGTCGATCATTCAGCCAACTTGTGTTCGACAAATTGAAATCATAAATTGTCAGATATAGATGATAGAAAGAAGTAGTTAGTTGCAAGAATAATACCTACGTAAGACAATACTGAGACAATGCGCGAATAGGCGATTGTGTCTAAACGAATTCGTGTATCCACACATCTTTCATTCACCGGACTTCAGCTTGAAAAGGTTCTATGCCGAAAAATGGCTATTTTTTATGTAACCCTGTAGAATAAAAGCACGTCATATTTATGCACAGCGCACGTGAATCAGATATACTATTATTTTAAGGGAATCGCCACTTCCTGGTTAATTTTTTACTTAGATAATCTTTCTTTCGCAGAGTACTAATATTTTGCACACTTAGAATGGAATTCTTTCGATACAAAATTCCAAATTTTCTACAATGATAAAATATTTCAGCAATTTACTGCCATGATTGTTGTTGAACGTAATAATAATAATAAAAGTACAGTGCTCAAAAGAATTCAAAATTTCATAAAAAAGATTTTTTACGTCCTGGGCAGAAATATTTAAAATATTTCCACGTTGAACAGTAATTAAATATTTTTTCAGCACAGCGTGTTTCTATATCATAACTAAAGAGAGTAATAACAAAGACAAAATAAATTCAACTAATGTCGCGAACAAAGCGAAAATGTTATTTTTTGGTGTAGAGTATCAATACGATTTTGAATCGTGTTTATTCAAGATTAAGAAAGTATATTCCGCTAAGGTATGATTGTGCATAACCGCGCGACTTGAAGAGTCTAGACAGATATAATTAAGTCTTGTCAAGTTTTATTAATGATTATATAAGTTGGCTTCCCACTTGTCATGCGTTGAAAGAATCCGATAGCTACTGGACGCTAAATCAAATATGATGCTACTATGAAAATAGGCAAAAAACCGTTTTACATCTGCGTGGAGTCGCAGTTTCACAAAACGAACCGATAGAGGCGAGGTGACTCGACCCAGCGGCCAAATAACAACCGTTGTTCCTGAAACGAGGACTAATTTTTCTTTCGAAGTAACGAAAAGCAGCGAGGGCCATAAAAAGTCGGCGGTGTGTATGCAGTCGGATACTTTTACCAGCTATCATACAAAATCACGTTTTAATACGAATATTTTCACTTAAAATGGAATCGTGAGTGTAGGTGGGTTACGCGAATATCAGCTTTGCCTTATAAATCAGCGTCAGCATGACCGACCGACACACCTTTCCCTTCTTGGGGCAATCACGAGTAGTCACCATATCAGCAACATCCCTGCTCGTCCACTCGTCCAAGAGTTGTGTTGCAGGCCCAGAATAGTTTCGTAAATTTAAAACGCTGATCATTGAAAAGTTTATCGTGCCTGCAAATCAAACAAAGACATTTCCTGATTCGAATATTTTAGTCCTCGCAATTGAAGTGCTTTTTATTCCTTCGATTTTATTATGCTCCGTTACCGGCCAAACAATAAAGAAGGAAGTAGACATATTCGCCAGAAAAATCGGCCTGTCCTCTTTGTTTCGGCGCTCTTACGTGAACGAGCGTTTATGTTTCAATTCGAAAGGAAATTCGAAGGTTCGGCCGGAGGACCCGCGTTTTTGAAATATTCCACAGCACATTTCTCGACAGATTAAGTTCAGTTCAGGTATCCCCATGATGACTATCAATAACAGGAATCTAATTTCCTATCACAGTAAACGACTTTCTTCCAAATCACTTGTTTACATTCTCATTGATATCATTAACCGTTATGTCAATCCTGACTACAAATTGTAAACTTGACAGGCGTACTTGTAACGATATAATTATTCATTATCCACCAGTTTATTCAGCGATGTAAATGCAAACCGGAGTAGATTATTCGAAGCAACGTTGCAAAAACCAAAACGCATATTTCTGAATAAAGCAACAGGAAAGTGAAACAGTCGAAGAGACAGCTACAGTAGTGCCTAGCGAAAATTGTAGCAAACCGCTCTTCTTCGTTAACCTTCTAACGGTCTTCGTTTTTGACGTACAAACATTTTATTTGATGTCAAATGAACTCATTCACAAAAGATGTCAGATATCTTTGAAAAATTTGTTGATTAAAGAAGAGCTAGAAGTCATGAGAGAACATTTTTATACCATTAACCCGTTGATTCACCATGTTTATTATAATGGACACGTAATAATTTTGGATTTTATTCCATGATTTATTAATCAATATAACTAAAATTGAAATTTTCAATTAAAATTGTTGTTTCGGGTAAACTTTAACAAATTATACAAAGAAACATGACGAAAACCAAAAAGCTTTTTGAAAAATGATACAAAAATGCAAATGTTTCAAAAAATTTGTTTTCGTAAAACTTGATTCTAAATTTGGAAAAATGCAGACTGGAAATAAAAAACATTTAACAAATGAAGAACTAAAAACCGTGACTGAACGAGTTAAAAACAATGAAATACGGTAATATAAAATTAAGCTTTGGGTCAAAATGGACCCGAAAATCCTTGCAAGGTTAAGGATCTACTTTAGTTCCTGCGCTATTTAGGTTTTTTTTTCATATCCAATTCCTCTTCTGCTCCAAATCTAGGCACAGTTGGAAGCCATTCCCGAATGTAGAGCATTTACAAAAAACGTGAAACGGAATGCTCTGAATAAGCTTTGGTGAAAACCAATTAACTAATACGTTCTAAAGTAAGAAGTTGTCGCTTTAGAAATGGTGTCCAATTGTATTCTTATGGCGAAAGGAGTGCAGAAAAAACCGCTGGAAATTCGGAGTTTGTAATAAATAGCGCACAAGAAAATCAGTTTACATATATAAGGACTCTCCTCGACTTTTACAGGTTAAAAAATGCATCATAGATTTATCAGTTTCCGGTTAATTAAACATCCAGCCTCCATTTTGCGAAAATTCGAAGCGGTTCTGGCCTTACGTGTGCATGAGTAATTTGACGTAAGCTCAGAAAGGCTTAGTGTTGAGATTCCTGGATTAGGACTGGAGGAATGCAGTGGACGTTCTTCGGCGTCTGGTGACGAAATATTTGAGGTGCACGATCGCCGACGATTTTATTATGATCTCGCGACGTCGGAACACATTTGCTTCGCACGTCATCAATCAAGATTGCATCATGGATGCATAATTTTGCAAACAATGAGCCGCGAAGAATGTACACTTATTTCAGAAGTCCATCAATTATTGCTGTAAAGCGACATGTTTATCTTGCACATTAACTGCGGATTTGAATCGCGTTCGGGTAACACG
>JABFPD010000485.1:0-11411 GCA_022817545.1 Cremastobaeus sp. ZL-2020 | reverse complement strand
CGTGAAATTTGTTTTCGAGTTTAATGGCCTGAAAAGTGAATTACTTTTTGCAGGCCGTAAATTGACGCGCTAAAAAGATCCTCGATGCCGATATTTGCGACCAGAAGTAGCTCTCTTTTACGCTAGTGTTTTTAAACAATTCTGCGGCGAGGTTTTTTTCAACGGGCTCGATACACAGGTGTCGACAATTGTTGCTAAAAACAAACGAATCGTTTGCTTTATTCCTATGTTGAAATTAATGAAACAATTTTAATCTGTGAAAATGGGAAATTTAATTTTTAAAAATTTTCAAAGTAACCCTTTGAGTAAAACTTTTTTCTATAGGCCGTTTTTTTCTGCAACTTTTAGTCACTTCCATTATTTGAATAATCTTTAATAAAATTTTACCAGAAAAATAAAAAAATCGATGTTCAAAATATTCTTTGATGTTCCCGAAATAACCATAAACAAGGAATTCTGATCCAGTTTCGTATTTGAATGATACAGACAAAAAATGTCCGAGAATTATGTTCAGTTAGCGCGCGAAACCTAGCCATTAGAATTTATCGTTATGTGTCGTTTTACCATATGAAATCACACTTACAGGTTTTATGCACGCGCAATGCCGCCAAAAGCTGCTGGCTTCGATTGTTTTTTTCACCGTGTCATATATTTCAAACAGTTTTATCTTGTAAATACAAAACATTTGATAGTAAATACCTCTTTAATGTGTGTGCGAATATAATTATAAAGAAAATGAACAATATTTTTCATTTGCCGCAACAATTTGATATGTTTACTTTGTTTTTATGTGGCTATAACCTTCGGTGAACGAGAGTAAATTTGTTCATCGCGCTCGATTTAAAATTATATTCGAATGCTTAACACGAGATTTATCGTATAAGTTTCAATAGGTTTTCAAAAAACAATTGCAATAAATTTATTGTATTGTAGTTTAAAAAATTGGTCATATTTTTTTTTGTTCTTTATAATATGTTTATTACTTTAAAATTGTTTATGTTTTTCTACTTATAATTTATTTTACTTGATATTTTTGGTTTTTCACTTATATTATATTATATTATATTATATTATATTATATTATATATAATAATAATCTTTTTTTAAATTGTTAGTCTCAAATGAGAAATTGATGTGCACTCAAATTTTTATCACCATTGAGTAGATATTTCTACTGGTATTTTTTTTTGTAATAATTTTTCGCACTTTCAACCGTTTTTCATAGGTTGAAATAAAAAATCTTTCAAAAATAGTATATGTGTTTACTATCGCAATTTTTTGTGTTTTATGATGCATTTATTTTTCAAAATATACTTTCAGTGTATACTCTATTGTCTATCTTCAATACAAATTCATTATTTGGGTTCCATATACCCTAAATACAAAGCACTGGAATAGTCAAAAAAGTAATTTTTTTTAACCCATACACATTTCTATTAAAAAAATAAGGACAGTTGCTTAGTCTAGTTCTTATTTCATATTCCAGTTCAATGTGTCCAGGATAATAAAATAAAATATACATATGCATATATTTAGAAAATATAGAATTTACAACATTTCAAAGTAATGTAAACTTTTCCTAAATCAATAGTAAAATTCTAAAATCTAGATACAATAATTTCCATGAAAAGCATAATAATTATTATAATTACTACTCGATTTTATGTTAAATGATTCATGAAAATTGTAGAGAAAGTACTGTTAATATTTGCATTCGCAATTTCATATTTCTTATATTTCCCGTTCTGAATTTCTTTTAATACTAAATAAACTCCGCCCTTTTTAGTAAAATACGACTTTTTGTCATCACTGTATAAGAACTCAATCTACGATATTCATTAATCATGTACAGATTCAGAATATATATAGTATATTATGATACAAGTACGATTAACGCCTGATTAAATAACGACCTTTATGTACCATTCGCAGCGAAAATAACACATTATAACTCTAATTTTGGGACTGAAAGTGTCCCATTATTAACCAAGGAGATAATAATTATTTATTAATTATATATTATATTTATTAATAATTATTCTCTAAGAAGAGGGAAAAATAGCAATTATTTTTTTGTCTACAAGAAAATATTAAATAGTTATTTTCGATACAAGGGCGCTTGCACCCAGTGTTGAACAACGTTTATTGTATCTTTATTGCGGGCGAAAGAAAATTGTCTCCCACCCTAGGGCATAAAAGTGGGCTTTTTGGCCCTGTGGCGGAAGTTTTTTTTCACCCGCGATAGAGATACAAAAGCTTATTATTACCCTGGTAAATAATACGTAACTTCCATTTTATTTTAGCCCTAAAGGCGAAAAAGTAGTCTTTTTAGCCCACGGGCTTGAAAAAAAGATTCTTTTACTTTAAAATTTTTTACAAACATGTGTTCAGTTTTTTTCTTATATCTAGACAATCAGCAATTTTGACAATAATGTTCAAACGTGTACAATAATCACAATAATAATAACAATAATGCTGAATAAAAATATTATTGATACAACCACTTATAAATTGTTTGAAGAAACAAATCTTTTTTCATATTTTTGGTTTTTTTACTTAACCCTTTCATGCACAACTTTATTGGGAGATTCGAAAATATGATTATTTCGTTATCTTTACATCTTCATAGCTTTAAAAAATAATTTAAAAAATAAAAAACAATTTTCATTTTTTCCCGTTTCCTTTTTTTTTAATAACTTATAAGGTGAAAGTCCCAATTGCTACTCAGTACCCTATTACTACTCATTTTCTAATTTTTTGTCATAAATAATACCTTTTAGAGGTTTTAAAAGGGACAAAATGGTAGGAAATGTATTCTGTTATCGATAATTACTTCAAGCAGGGGCGAATTATTAATTGTAGATAATTTAAAATCAAATCAAAATGTGAGTAGAAATAGGTACTAAGCGAGTAGTAATTGGGCCGTTCACCTTATATCCTTTTTAGAGATGTATTTACAATTTTGTGATTATTATTAAAAAAGTTATTAAAATGTTTTTGTTTTTATTTTACCTGATATGTATTTTATGAATCATTTTCATTTAGTGATAAGTATTTTTAAAAAATGAAACTCAAGGTTCATGTAGCTTAAATTGAAATTTGTATTGAATACAATTATTACAATCATCAATAACTGATAAGAAGGAATTTAAGTCTGAGCACTTCATATATTTATTTCATTGATATTGCACTGAAATTATTGAATAAATAAAAATTATATTGAGAACCCATATTTTACAGCAATTCAATTGAACAATCTCGAAAAAAATGTTAAAGCGGGTGCCTTATTTCCAAAATATCATAATGAGAAATACATTTATTGGAATTCTAATAAAAAACAATAAATTATAAATACTACATACGTATAACCTAAGAATGAAACCTACCTCATTTAACTTTGAACAATTTGAAGAAAACACGTTAATTTTACATGAAAGATAGTATTAATTAACGTATGATTTTATGATTATTTATTTATGTTGATTAAAATAATCAGTCACAATAAAAGGAATTGATATAATGAACTTTCGCCAATAAATACACAGACAAAGTTGACGAACGAAATTAGGTTAATTTAAATAGCATTAGCTGAATTGGTAGTTTTTCATTTTTATTGAATTGGTTATGTGCCAAAAATCACGCGGGAAATTCGAATATTGAATTGATTAACCCGTAGTTACGACTTTTTTTGGAGAGCCTTTGCCTACAAATTGTGATTTTTCTTATTGTTTATGTCATTTTAAATGAAATTTTACCAAAAATTGAAATAAAATTTTTTCGCCCTTTTTTTATTAATTTTTAATTAATTACCTATATTTTCAAATTAATTGCCTATTTTTTCAATGTTTAAATTATAATCAACATATAAAACCATTTGGTTTCCCCTAAATTCATTTATAAACATGATTTTTTTTAATAGTTTAAAAATCAACATCAGTCCATTATAAGGGACAAATATATATACTCCAAGGATTAACACAGTAAATTGTTCTTTTACTCACTATAAAATCAATGTCATCCATAATTAAAGTTAAGCAATTATAATTATTGCCCTGATGGCCAGATTTATGTATTTTTTATGTTAAATTAATATAATAGTATATTACTTAACTAGTGGGAGAAGTAGGGGTTTCTCCCACGCGTGTGAAGTTGGCAGCACGAGCGAAGCGAGTGCTGCCATTCACACAAGTGGGAGCCTCTACTTCTCTCAATAGTTGAGTACAATATTTTATCTTACAAGTACGGCTGTTGTCAACTCTCAATTTTAACACTTTCATTAGCATAAGATAAATCTGTGGCTCATAGGAAAAACGACTTAACTCCATGTTTCATGAAAATTGAGTTTATGGTAATTTTGCACGCTTTTGGACCTATATTTTGTTTTCCAATAGTCTTTTTTAATGAAATTAATTTTTTTCAAAAATAGGAGTTCACGATGGAAGTTTTTAGTATAGAAGTAAATGGGAACATCGAATTTTAAACACGTTTTACTCGAAATATTAAAAAATGGAGTTAAGTTGTTTTTCCTTTTAGCCACAGAAATATTTTTTGGTTAATAGTACAGTTTGCTAAGAAACAGGAGCAAGCATCAATTTTTCTGATTGTATATAATGAAAAAACTCGTGAAGTAAGCGAGAAGGACTAATTTTTATTCTTTTAAAAAATTGTTAAATAAATATTCTGCTAAAAAACACTAAATTTGAAAAATGAGAATCAAAAGTTTAAAAGATCAAAAGTAAGTTAATTTTGAATTGTATTTTATATGAAGAGTCTATATATTAAATCAAATATTAAAAGTGAATTTTAAGGAAAAAATGAGTTTCTAAATAATTTGTATGAAAAAAAATTATTGTGATAATTAAATTGCAATACACTGTAAATTTTAATGCATCAAAACACTTTCAGCATATTCAAAATTAAGTATGTTTATTTTAACAATGTACATTTTAATGTAACTTTTTCATATAAACGAAGTTATACATTTTTCTCTGAAATTATACGTTATAATAATCGCATTCCTTAATTAATAATACTGTTATTTTTTATGAATATTAATAATAATAATGAATATCCCTCAATTAATAATACTGTGAGTATAATTAGCTTCACAATAAAATAGATAATAATATATTTGCGATAACCAAATTCCGCTAAGAAAAATCATACATTTTAAATGTTTATTAGAATTAGTTCTATAGTAATTATCACATAAATTCATCGCTCGTTTTGTTAACCGATAAATGGAATTGAAGATGCTAAAAAGAACACTAAAAAAAGCACATTGTAAAATAACAGTAATAATTGGAGTAAATTTTCTAAATTGTTGTAATTTTACATATATTAACTATGTCCAAATACAATAATTCAGTAAATTTATCCTAATTATTGCTTGCATTTTATAATGTACTTTTTTCAGTGTAACATAAATATCTTGAAAATTAGAATGGAAGATCTATGCTTAAAAATACTGAGTCGTCCATGTCTTCATCATACGAGTATAAGGTATGGGAAACAATTGAATTGTTGCTTGTCATGGTCGATTGATGTGGTTTCTGTCGTCCAATTGTTGAAGAAGACAAGTTCTTTAAACCTTGAACGGGTGGAAAACGACTTTTCTTGTGTACTGGATCATTATTTGTTGACATGGGAAAATGATTTCTGACACATTTCCTAATAACTGGTATATTGTTTGATGAACTGGGCAAATCATTTCTGGCACATTTCTTAATCACAGGTACATCGTTTGTTGAAATGGGCAAATTGGCCTGTATAGACTTCATTGCTGCGTCATCATTAGAAGTTGATGCCTTCACTAGAAATGGAAAATAATATATTCAAAACTAATTTTATTTGGGTATGTTTAATTATTAGTAAAATAAGCAAGAAGTGACAGTAATTTTACCTGAACTCTGAACTTCAGATGAAACAATAGTGGCAGAATGAGTTCTCTTCTGTTTTGATTGCATTGCTTGGATGGCGGGTTGAAAAGCAAGAGTGCCGTTGATGTAATCATATATTATTTGTCCTGAATCTTTGCTTGTTGAACAAGATGGATTATTCGAATCAGCAGCAGTGGTAATCTCAACATCAGAAGAAGCTACCATAGAAAAGTCGCCATCATCTAGCATTTCAACTTGCAATGAATTTTGGGCAGGTTCTTGCAGGAGAATATCTACAAAAATTTTCCAAAGTGATAATTAATCTTGATAGGTTATATTGAATTACGATTTGAAAATATTTTTACCCGGACATCTTTCAACAGGCGTGACCTTTGGCGGAGTGTTTACAGTTGGGTGTAAATTCTCTTTTGAGGATGAGTTGATAACAGAATCTCGAATAAGATGACTAATTTTTTTTCGATGCGTGATTGATTCGTCTAAGTATCCTTCCATAGACTGCCTCGATTTCCATCCACCAGCTCTTTGGATAGTTAAAGCATCGGCTCCAGAATCCGCCAACAATGTTGCGGAAATGCGTCTAAAGCTATGACCGGTATATGCCGCAGGGTCACTTAGATTCAAAAAAGTTGCTACTATCTTAGGCTGCTTGTAAAATGTATTAATTCCTACGGGTTGGATAGTGCAACGACCTTTGATGTAGTTGACAAAAAACCTGTTTGGCGGCGCATTCTTTGGTCTTAACTCGATATATTTCTTCACAAGTTTATAAAATTCTTGATCGACAGTAAACTTCCTATCGACATAATTTTTGGTGTCATTTACTTCAACATAAAATATATCACCATAGTCATGCACATCGGTAAATTGCATGTGAACTAATTCGTCACATCTACAAGTCCCAAATATCGAAAAGATGAGGGCGACCTAAAATTAAATAATTCACAGTAATATAGAATGATAATAACAAGAAAATGTTCTAACGGTACTAAATAATGTTTTGTGCAAATTGTTGTATTTGGTATAATAAATAATATAATAAATTGTTATAGTTAATTGAGATTATGACTGTTAATTTGAATTGATTTGAATTGAATAAATTGAAAAAACAATAATAATTCGTTAAATTAAATAATGTATCAATCAATAAATTATTTTATTTATTTAAGTTTATTTATTTAAGTATGTAAAAAATGTTCCCAAAATTAATTTTCATATAATTTTCAATTAATTGTTGTTTCGATAAAATAAAATTGAATAGATTCAATTATCGATCCAAAATAAATTCAGTAATATGTAAGATATTTATATTATAAATTACTAGATGAAATACACATGTCTTTAAATCATATAATTAGAGGTTATTTACTAATATACATTTTTGAGAATTTTGAACTATAAACAAACAACTTACTTTTGAAAGTAAATACTGCTCATCGGGTGCATCTTTCAAGAACTTTCTGAGTTCATGTGGTTGCAAAGTTTTTGCCTTTTTAGCTGCATAACCTTTTGATTTCTGTTTCAAAAATTTTTTCAAACTTTTGAACTCTCCGATATCTACTTTGTAGTTCTTGAGGACTATAGTCTTAATCATGGAATACCGAGCCCACAGGGTGCTTGGTTTCCAACTTTCTGACAACTCGTAGAAATATGCCATAAAAACTCGCTCGTCCAGTGAAGAGGCCACATTTTTCTTCTTTCTCCAGTCATCAAAATGGTTGAAGGAATTGGCATATTTGTTTGCTGATTTGACTGGCAGTGAAGCAGAAATCGCTGCGTCTGCAGCTGAGATAATGTCTTCAGGGAGATCCATTTTGTCACAAAACGAAAGATGCAGGAATCACTAATCGTAGGCAAGTGGCAACCACTTGAACAGCCGTCTCGCACAAAACAAACGACACATGAAAATAAACGGCGAACTGCGAGAAACAAAAACACGTGAATGCTCGACAAATTTAAAGGTTAGAATCGTTGCCATAGTCCCTGCTATGGTCACTGCATTGCAGTGTTAACTTCAGACTGCTTGCCTCGGAAGAGTGGGAGAAACTGAGACTTCTCCCATTCATTTTACTTCTCTCACGGTTGGAGAAATGCGGACTTCTCCCACTGAAATGAGTGAGAGAAATAGGCACTTCTCCCGTACGTGTAAGATAAATAATTTATATAAAATGTACACAAATCTTCTCATTGTAGTGCATTGTATCTGCATGAAATATTTCAGAACAATGAGGAGGTAGATTTACATGAGTATTAAGTAAATAATTTTTGTAAAGTGTGGTTATTAGGGTGTCTATAAACTCAGAATAATATAAATTAATTATATGCAACATTTTATAATAAACATTGAAAATATTCCTGAGAAGCAAATTTATGTAATAAACTGAATACAAATACTTTATATGTGTAAAAGTTATATGTAGACATCGAATTTCTCATTGTACTGGATAATTTGTAAATTATGTAAACATAAAATATGTAAAATGTTCAATTTACCTAAATAGGACGTACATGCACATATTAAAAACATGTAGTATGCATCTATATTATCTGTTTTTATTTATTGTTTTGTATCAGGTAATGGAGCCATGGAAAGTTTAAATATATAAAAGTATAATTTTGTTGAAAAAAAAAATTTTTAGTTAATTAGGAATTTAATTTAGTTTTCAGAGAGTATCATTATTTCAAATATATTTCAGTTTGTCTTGTAGAATATAATAAAAACAAAGACGTAAAATCAATCAAAAATTTATTAAGTACATTGAACACTGGTTTTAATTAATTGTCTTATCAAACTGAGTTACGACTTTGAGGCTAACATATAACATATTCAACGCTTTAATTCACCACTGGTCAACGCAAGGAGTCGTTGACAGGACAATCAGTTAAAGTACAAATTGGAAAAGGTATCATGTTTACATCATGTGAAATAAGTGAAACAAAATCAAAAGTGAAACAAAATCATAAGTGAAACAAAAACATGCAATATAAATACTGACATAACAATATCAATACATTTGCCAAATTAAACTAAATCAAACTAAAATACTGTTTAGCATCACACCCATTCTCTTATTTTCTGAGTAGTAACAAAATAAACATATTCGTCAAAGTCAAACTATACTGAAGTAACAGTCTTATATATGTCATTTAAAAAATCTAAAAGTTTTCTCAAGCCGATAAAAGTAGTGTAATTCATCATCACAACTAATGAATTAAATTATTTATCTTCTTATGATGAAAATAAGTTTCAAAATAAAAACAAAAGAGTACTCGCTGTTCCATATAAAACTAATATAATCTGATACTCCGGTCCTTCGCTTTCAAGTCAACTTTATTCGTTGTTGTCTTTTTTGGATGTCTATAACAGAAAATATAATTTCTAAATTAATACCAAAATCTATTAGAAAATATCTATAATCCAATGAAACTTGATATGTTAATTTTTTATGAGAGTCAATACAAATACTCACGTTGGATGTATCATCCACTTCATTTCCAGTTTTTTCTTTCGGTTTTCTTTGTGGTGTTGTTACGCATCTGATCATCTCTTTGAAAGTTTTCCCTTCTTCCTCAAGATGTTTTGCAAATTGTGGAGATGCAACTTCCAGTGTAAGTCGTTTAATTCCGTACTTGTCTAAAAAGATTGGGACAATTGATTTCTGGGAAACTGATAAAAAATAATGTAAAAAGTGAGTTTACAAACCTATTTCTTCTCGAGCATGTCCTTATTTTCTTATCCTTATTTTTAAAGCTTCGCCAATTTTGTATGAAGTATTAGCATCAAAACTGGTGGGGTCATACATGCTTATTTTAATATCACATTTGTACCCATTGGCACAGATTGCAGCACATCCATACGAAGCAATTGAATTGAACGATACTACTTGAAATGGCGATTTTAAATAAGCCTTCACAACTGAAACAAAGTTTATTGTTGATAATAAGATCCGATATCTTCCAAACAAAAAATATATAATAATTTATAAAATTTGGAATAACAACTAATGATATAAAAAATATTTCCATTTTTTTATTGATTAAATAAAAAAGCTCGTATTCAAAGACAGAAGTTAATTTGCTAGAAGAAAATGCAAGAACAATTCTACTTTCAAAAAGTACAGAATTAAACAAAGAAAGAAAACATACCTATGTATCTATCAACATAATCTGCCAATTGTTCGAAACTAATTTCCACTGGAGGTTCAGCTTCTGTCTGTGCGTCATTTATGTCATTAGCTATCACATTTATTTGAGTGTGCTTCTTCATGGACAATTCGAACCGTACATTTCTTCGGTTGAATTGAGGTTTCGCAAGTGTAGCAATAGCACCATTAATGTGAATAAGCTGTAAAATAAGCAATAATAAAATAATGAAATTTCGTAAAATGGACATTTGCTTCTAAAATGAAAATGATTTGTAACCTGTTTGATCTCTTACCTTGCCAGTTTCAATTTTTGCCTCAACTGCAGGAATGTCTGCATCCCAAGCCGAGCATTGGACCACTTTCCCTTTCTTATTGCTTAAAAGGAACTTCATAACCCTATATTCTTTCGATTTGCCTACTTCTATAGGAGCATTCTTGGACACAACGAATGCCACTATTTCGCTGGATAAATAATAAAATTAGTATGTCGATTCGTAGATATTTTAAGGTTAGAAAATATTAAACTGATACATACACTGTTTGGTCTCCAATTTGAATCAAGTCGATGTCGGCGTCTGATGAAATGTATTCCATTTTGCGTGGCTAACAAAAACGCAACAAAATACGTTGAACTTGCAGATTCCAAAAAAGAAAGACCTGAAGACCTGAAGAATGGCGTCCACGCAATTTGACCGTTAAATGGCGTCTACGCACTTTCAACGTTGAATGGCGCGTGGCTAACAAAACCGCAACAAAATACGTTGAACTTGCAGATTCCAAAAAAGAAAGACCTGAAGACCTGAAGAATGGCGTCCACACAATTTGACCGTTAAATGGCGTCTACGCACTTTGAACGTTGAATGGCGTCGACGCACTGAACGTAGATGTTGAGCTTATCGATGAAAAATATCGATATATCGATGTGCGCGCGCATTTACGATGACATGCCCACATTCATGATGAGCTTTACTTTTTGAAAGTGGAAAATGGAGTATTGTAACGTAACCGAAACGATGAACACAAAATAACTCGCCATCGCGCGCGGTTTGGAATTTGTAAACAACGACCGGCCATTTTCCTCGAACTCGACGCGATCGATTCGAGTGAGCGATACGCGGAATCGACACCGCACATCGATTTCAACTACGAAAGTGAAAGACAACGATTTTGCAACGCGGCGCGCGCGATTTGGGAACGGAAAACAAAGTAGAACTCGCGAGAACTGACGGCTTCGTCTTGCAGCGGTTGGCACCTCGCAAAGGCGTCACCTGATTGGCTCGGCCGCGTTCTTGCCTTGGCGCGCGGCTTGAATAGCAACATTAACAACGCGACTTCTGATTGGTGCGGAAAAAGTTTAAACAACCAATGA